>PVLD010006867.1:84440-96550 GCA_004027595.1 Dinomys branickii | reverse complement strand
TTGACAAACAGACACCCATTATCATAGAAAATAGTACAATCACAACTAATCTATAGACAAGGTGATATGGTCTCAACAGTTGTTGTTGCTTTATCCATTGATATCTTCGAATTGTAGATGTATGGACCCATATACAGACATGCAAATTTAGTCAGACAGTTGATCCTCTCAACAACAGAAAAAAAAAAAACACAAGAACTGTTGTACAGATTCATTAAATTAATTCTACATCAAATAAGCTGAATTTTCCAATTGCACGTGGACATCACCACTGATGGACTTTTTATTACAAGGTCCTATCTGTACGTCAAATTCAAAGTAACATAAAGAAGGTAGAATAAGCTATTGTTTGGCAATCTCTGTTTATCAAATTCAAGGTAAATATCTGCACATCGCTGCAGGCTAATCAGACATCTTTATCAAGTATTAACAAATGTATTTTCCCCAAAAGTTTAACATGGAATGGTTACAGGCAAGGACAACTTTCATGTGCCCTTATCAACATATTAGCCTCAATTGCATTTTCCAAATATGTTATCAAAATGGTAATTCTATGCTTTCCTTTCTGTAGCTAGACTAGGTTTCATAAAGGTAGAATTATTACTATAAATATATTGGGGGGGAAATGATTTCAATTACTGGGAGAATATGTAACTCCAACTCCATTTATTTCAATTTATTCAACTGTCTTGATATATTCACGCACAGAACTTTATAAAGAATGAATAAATTCACCTTGAAATTGTACCAATTGACTTTGGCTGGGCTAGACTGTGAGAGGAATCAGAGCCCCTTTTCAAAATAAGCCTTGACAATGCTGATCAAAAGCAAGAGGCTATTCATTTATTAAACTGACAGCTCAACCCAGGCTTCAGGCTTTGGGATGATGGGGCCTGGGGTTTTAGTCATGGCCTGGGGTGCTGGCCTGTACCAGATACATTTTTCCTGTGCACACACTCAGAGCCTCTATCTGATGGTGTGACATTTCCTAGGGCATTGGCAGCTGTTCAGATGTCAAGCAGCTGGTGTGAGAACTGTCATCTATTCCAGGATATTATTCCATGAGTGACATGTTAGCCCAGAAAATTTTTTTTACAGAAAACCACCTTGGTTTCCCTTTAGTTACTTACAACCTATCAAAAATTTAAGCAAAGTGATGTGTCACAGTTAACATCTCTATTAAAGCAAAATTGGGCATGTAATGGTCACAGAAGATAACTAGTTATTTTTACAGTGCTAGAAGTAATTTTCACTATTATAGTGAAGATGCAAGATTTTGTGAACAAATTACTTATTTTCTAAATAACAGAATATTTCATGTTCTATTTGACGTTAAAGCACTATAATGCTCTTCGGGACTGTCTCAGAATAGTGACTGTTGTCCAGGGTTTAGTAATCTTAGGTATGGCCAAAGACATAGGTTGAGTGTAAGGAACACCATCATTCATGTGTGTATGGCCATGTAAGAGGTATTCAATCACAAGCCTCATGAACTGTGAGTAATTTTGGTCATCTACAGAATTATTTCATCTTTGTAAATACACTGAATAACATTTTTGTTAAAGTATTCTCTCTTGGTACACTGATTAGTATATGTTAAAACAGAGAGTTTTTCTTCTGTTGTAAAAATCAATAATCATTCAGCAGAGTAAAAAATAACAAATGCCAAAATTGGGTCACTGTCCAAGTGAAGAAGGAAGTCTTTCTCAAAGAAACATGTATGATGAAAAGTATGGGCCCGACTAAGCACAAAGTTCTGTGAATTTCTGAATAAAGAAAACATAGAAGGGTACCAGTCAGAAGAGGCTGGATATCACCAAAACTCTTATTAAATTTCAACTTTCTTCATCAAGCAAGTACACTTAGGTTTGCATATGTCCTAGTCCCATTGCTGGAACAGAACGAACAACACCCACAAGTTAAAGGAAGAAAGGTTTATGTTAGCTCACAGTTTGTAGAGCTGTCAGTCCACACTCCGCTGGTTTCCAGACAGGGCAGCGCGGCACAGCAGAGGAGACACAGTCCGTGGCATGACACGTGGGCGGCAGTAAATCCACCTTCTCTCCTTTCCACCCCATCCAGGCTGCAAGCCTGCTGGTTTGTGGCACCCAGCTTCCCTCCTCAGTAAACCCATCGTCCACAGCCAGAGTGACACTAAACCAGTCAGCAGGCTAATCCAGTATCACACACCAGGGAGCAGGTCACTCCCAGAAGCCCCACCTATGAGTGCAGGAGGACTTGGGGGACATCTAGATACAATCAATCACAGGTGACAAAGCAAATTTATGGATTTTTCATCATTTTAGTAAAACAAGAGTAACGTGGCCTGCTAAAAATCATGGTGGTATCATTGCTAATTTTTATTATTTACTAACTTGAATATTTGCACATTCTTACTGTATATGATCAGTACTATACAATTGAATTTTATTCTTTACATTTTCTTCCTAAAGTCATTTCCAAATTTTGCCACATCACTACAGATTTGTCCACACAGTGATTTCTCTAAACCTAATCCATGCAGAGTTGAGTTGACCTCTGGAAGAGTGGAAAAGGTGTGACTTGGGGGAAGCTAGTCATTGTTGAACTCTCCCCATGTGCAAATGGATCCCATTGCGCTGATCAAATTTGGGTTGATCAAATCCCATGTGTCTGTGGCTCCACAGTCCTCCATGTTAGTGCCTTTGGTCAACCGTGATCCCAAATGATCCAATGAAAAATTTCAGAAACAACCAATGCATAGGTTTTAAATTCCACAGCATTCTGAGTATGGTGAAGAAAATGCATGCTGTCTCACTCTATCTCCACCGAAAAGCAAAATCATCCCTATGCCCGTCATATTCATAATACACATGCTACCTGCCTGTTAGCCACTTACTGCTATATAGAGTATAAATGCAATTGGTTTGGTAACACAGTGCTTGTGTTTGCAAATCTCTTATTTAATTTATTAATGATCCCCAATTGTAGGAGTACCAATGCTAGCAATTTTATTATGTTAAATTTTTATGGCTGTTGTGACAAGTTTCTCTTTTTTTTTTGGTCTCTTTGAGACAGGGTCTCGCTTTATAGCCCAGGCTAGTCTTGAACTCTCACTGATCCTCCTGCCTCAGCCTCTGGAATGCTGGGATTACAGGTGTGCGCCATCATGGCCAGCTGACCATTAATTCTAGTATGTCAACTTCATTCAATGACCGAATGCCCAGCAGATAAACTGTCAGCGTGGGTCATGGAGGTGTGCTCTTGGGTGGTATTTGTTCTCTTATGCCTTCTTCAGTGGTACTGTTTCTCTGCTCCAGTTTCTGGCCATCCAGAAGTAAGCAGCCTTCTATCACACCCTCTGTCACAACGTTTCAGCCTTGGAGCTGGGTTAACTGTGGGCTGGATTCCCTCAACTTGTGCTCTAAAGTAAACTTTCTCTCCTTTAAATAGTAGAAATTATTATGTGTAGCAACTGGAGAACTAACAATGTTCAAGTCCCTATAAATTCCTCATCTTCCTGCACTGCACAGAAAGCTTCTATGACGACTGAAACTTTACAGAAGGAAACTTAACAACTGGGAGATATTTGGTGACATGCACACATGTCATGAATCCGTTCATACCTGAGAATAGTGCAGCCTGGAGACCTTTCAGTTCTATAAGCAGTACAACCCTTCTTTTCCTAAATTTTAATTACATTGTTATTTATACCTAGGAGAAGACTAGTCTATACGTTCTAAAATTTTAGTAAGTTCTCTTTTAAACAATTCATATATCATTTTATGTTTGGTAAGAAAAGAATGCTATCAAAATACATTTCTGTGAATCTGTGACAGTTTTAACCAAGACTATTTTACTGTCTGAAGAGGAAAAGCATCTCCCAAACACACACACACATATACACATGCATGCATGTGGAGTAGCTCATAATTTTATAGGAAAGTGGTCATATTATGTGTTGTAATATCAACAAACAGACTGGATCATATGCCAATCCATAACCCTGATTATTCTTTCATAGAATAAGACTTTTCACAACTGCTTCAGAAAGTGACATAAACAATGAGATAAGTGTATTCAAAGCATCAGGGAATATTTTGAGGGAGATTAACAGCAACATATATTTTACTATGAACAACTTTAAATTTAAGCCCAAGGATATAATTCAGTTTCACAGGCGCCTGCCCGGCAAGTACAAGGTCCTCAGTTTGATTCGTGGTATAAAAAAAATAAATAAAAAAAAAATTAAACATTCCTCATAGATTTGGATCCTTCCACACATATATATATTTTCTCATTTTCAAAAGTGTTTTTTAATTCGTTCACTCTGTTACTCTTTTCCTTGAGTGTTACAATCTCACTTCTTTACCTCTGACAAATTGTTTAAGTATTTACTGCTTGTATTTGCTGAAATATGGTTCACTTTGAATATTTCATATTGATCATTAAAACAATCATTTGACTTTTTCAAGATAGATTATTCAGTAGCAGATTTCTGCTGTGCACTAAATCAGAATGTTCTGGTAAATATATATGATTGTATGTTATGGGGGCAGGAGAAAGACAAAAAGAGAAACTGATTTTTTGCTTCAAGTGTAGACTTCAGAGCTTTCTGTCCTGCACACTTCTATGTATCTAGGTGTTACATTGTATTTCCAGTTTTCTAATTTCTCTAAAACTTATATTGGTTGGTATTTTGAATTTATTTAAAAGCTATAATCTAGCCCTAATTCCATGACATTTCTGATTTCATATCACCCTCTTTAAATTACTATGGTGAAACTGCCAGAAGTTGATAGTATTGTGAAAAGTTAACTTAGTTCATGTTCTGATTAAGATCAAACAAAGGCATTGGTTATTTTTCATAACTTTGGTCATTTCTACTGATCTTGTGAGTTGCAGCATTATGTAAAAAACATTTTTAAATAAATGGGCCTTGTGGAGTTAGGCAACAGTTTACTCTTTCTCTGTCACTTGTATTTATTTGACAACATCCTACAGTTTTTTAATTGTAGCAGTCAACATCAGGATCCATGTAAAAATCTTGCCTTACATCATAATGAAAACAGTTCAACTCAGGGGAAAATATAACATTTTACTTATATATCCAAAGCACTTACTGCTAGAAGTAACAATAATTCTGTAGACATACTGTGATATCTAAAGAACCATCTATTTCTACAGAATTTTTTTATTTATCAAAGACAAAGTTTTATGTGTGAGCCTGAGGAAAGAAATAATGTGAAATTTTTCTTCATTATTTGCTTCTGCATATGAGTGATTTCGATTCCGGGTTATGAGAAATTCTGTTTCCTGTTTTCCACTGCTAAACATTTGTGTATTTTCTATTTTTTATCTTGTTTTTTAGAAAGAAGTACTTTAAGTACTTGAAATGGCTTTTGTAAATCTGAGTAGCCAACCTGTGCTCTCACTTTTTACTCCTGTCAGTGGTGACAGGAGAAAAAGAGAAACCTCCAATGTCTTTCGTACGGCTTCATCTTCCATTGTGAGGAACTTTTATACCCCCTCCTCTGCGAAACTGGTGACCAGGGGTCAGACTCCACTTGGATGGGTCAACAGCACGTCTTGTGAGTTTTTCCTGCTACTGAATGTGTCCTCAATATACCATAATTTTCTTCTCTCAGGTAATAGCAATCAAGTGACAGTGACGTCAGAAGTGTTTCCTATTAGAGCAGTGACTTATGAGTCTCCAGCCCTCTCTACCACACTGTATTCAAGTCTGAGCCTGATAGTCAAATATACATCACTTATGACCTGTGATTTACACAGCATACCCTTGGCACTTAATAACCAAAATAACAACCGATACCTTGAAGCCTCTACTTCTAAAGTGTGGAATCCAGAAGAGCCTCCTCAGAGACCCTGTCTAAAAAAAGAAAATTAAAAACAGGCCTGAGACTGCAAGTCATCTTGAAGGACCCAGTACCCAAAAGAAAGCATTACACTCATTTAAACTAAATTAATCCCCTTGCAAATGCAGTACAAATGCACTGAAATACTCAGTGATGGCTTTAAAAAGTCCAAAAGGTCTTCTTTTAATGTCCTAAATAAGTTTTGTGAGAAATATTCTCTTGTTCAAATCCTTCATTGTTTTTATCTAGTGCATGGTTACACGATACACATTCTAATGTCTTATTGCATATCTGGCAGAACTGGGGATCAAATCCAGGACTTGGTGCCTGTTAGGCCTTATAAGAAAGATTTTGCCCCACTGTTTTGAACTTAAATTTTCATTGGAACTTCAAATCACAAAACATGTCAATTAGTATGCCCGTTGGATTCTATATTTTGAAGCATCATGGAACACACTTAACTGAAAATTAGGAACTTCTTTATCACAGACTTTACCCTTAGGACAACTAGTTTATTTGCAAGGAAATGGTTCAGTCTCATTATTTTCTCTATTGCGTGAATTTGTCAAGCTACACACTCCAAGGCTATGTACATAAAATAGGTAAAAATTCAGCTACTTTTCATATTGTGTTTCATTACTTTTATTAAATTCTATTTTTAACATAAAATAGCATATCTATTGTGACTTAATAGTTTTATTTTGATTTTGTTTTGATTTTCTAATTAATCTATGCTCGCAGTACATAATGACCACATTCCTCACGGGAAGTTGGTACATGTGCACAGCACATCTACCCCCCTTCATTTCTTGATGCCCTTCCTATTGGAGAAAGGTCTCAGTTCGTCCCATTATTTATCCTTCATTTTTCTCTTTAATTACTTGCACTTTAGGTTTCTTACATAAGAGAAACCGTGTCATATTTAAGCTTATGTGTCTTATTTATTTCTCTTAACATTATGATCTTTAGGTGTGTCTATTTTCCAACAAATGACTCAAGTTTATCCTTATTTATGGCAGAGTAGTTCCACATTGTCTGTAAATACATTTTCTTGTATGGTGTTAGACATAGAGGCTACCTCCAAAATTTAGCTATTCTGATTCATGATGCTATTATAAATGTGGGTATGCATGCATCACTATAATATGATGTCTTTAACTCTTTTGGGAAAATAGCTGCAAGGAGAAGCAGCTATTTTAAGTTGGGTTAAATGGAATTTCCAGTTTTAGGTTTCTGAGGAAATTCCAAACTGATTTCCAAACACTTTTGTATATGTTTTCAATACCTAACAGTTGTGCTAATCTTGACTTATTTATATTTTTGTATTCCTCCTAATTTTGAGATATCATCAACACCTTTATTGCTCACACTAGCCTGGAAAGAACTGAAAATGTGTCATATTCACTGAAGTATTGGACTGTATGTTTTCATTGGTCTTTTGAGATCCCTTCAGAACTGTGTATCCAGTTCCGCTTACAGGATTTTAGAACTTCTCTAAACCCTTTACAGATCAAAATTAGGAAAGCCCACATTGTTCGAAAAATTTAAAGACTTTGAACTATATGATCAGCGACAGTCACAGCAACAACCCCGCTGGGCTTGGTACCAATTTTCTCTAAAACTCCTCACCTGCAGCCTGAAGGAAGAGAGGTTTATGTTGCTGTTTGGAAAGGTTAGTCCAAAGCATTTTGTCTGAGAAAAGGAATAGTTGTGGGGAGCTGCTCAAACCTTGGCAGCCAGGGAGCAGAGGGAAAAAGGAAGATTCAGGGACGAGAACACACCCTTGCCAGTCTCGCCCGGAGGCATACACTGCCTCCAACCATGCACCACCTTGCAACAGGGTTCACAGCTTGATCCACGGATGGGTATAGTGGGTGTTCTCATCATGCAGTCTCTTTCCCAAAGTCCCACCTCTGAACGTGAGGCTTATTCTGTACCTCAAGTTATTCTCATGCGAAATCCATTGCTGTGCAACAGTCTTGGAATCTGTCCAAAATCATATGTTTCAGTTCAGATTAACTAGTTCTAAGTAAGCATCAAAGATTAAAGAAAGGTAGCAGTTACTACGAGCCTGACAAGATGACGTGTGAAGCTAGTTCTATCCTTTTCATTACTTGCAAAATGTCAACATATAAAAAGATAAAATTTCAAATGCAAGTGTTTCAAGTCAAAACTGATTACTTCATCGAAAGGAAGCTTTCCAAAAATGGTTTCTTCTTACTGGTTATGAAAAGCAGCAGTAGTCTTCGTTTGCTGTTATAAAGATATTGCCATATCAGACTAGATTGCTTGAACTTTAATTGTACTAACATAAAACATGATAAAATACAGTTCATCTTAAAGTGTGGCCCAACAGGGCTCTTCAAATAAGTACAGTATTTTATGAAAAATTTCCCTTCCTTAGGAAGTGCCTAAATTGGGCAAGAGCCAATTTTATTTTACTATTTTTCTTTTGAAATAATGTCTATAATTTTGTGTAGCATGCATGTAAATTAATTTCTTCATCTTTGTCATAACAAAGTCTCTCTTAGTCCAGTTTCTAGCTGGTCCTGGAGGGTTTTCATAGATACTATGCACCATAGTATCAATAGACAGTTTGAACTGGAATCACTTGCAACATAAACACCTAAAATATATTTATTAAACAATTCCACTGATTTGCCAGCTCGAATGACCAGTTCTTTTCTAGGAGGGAAGAGCATGGATCCCCCCCTGTGTTAGTCAGGTTAGGCTTCCATAGGGCTTAAACAACAGGTCATTTACTTCTGATAGTTCTGTAGGCAAAGAATAGCAAGATATGGACATGCGCAGATTGGATTTTGTTGGTTGTCTTAGTTCTCATTTGCATATTGTCATCTTCTTACTGTTTCCTCAGTAAGAAGCTCTAGTGTGAGGAAGAAGCTCTGGAAAGAAGAAGCTGTGTGTGTTTTTACCTATAAGGGCCATGACCCCATTTATCCCAAATGTCTACCTCGTATTACCTTCAGAGGTGGTTAAGGTCTCAACATATAATTTTTAGGAAGACTCAAACATTCAGTTCACCAAAACTCAGTTTACATAGGTAAGCAAATTCATACAAAGACATTTTCAGAGATAATTAGCCTCATTTGAATAATAGTCATTTGTTTCATCAGTTTTATCTGGT
This sequence comes from Dinomys branickii, assembly GCA_004027595.1. NCBI lineage: Eukaryota > Metazoa > Chordata > Mammalia > Rodentia > Dinomyidae > Dinomys > Dinomys branickii. Next base: position 87,550 of record PVLD010006867.1, on the reverse strand, counting down.
TTCTTACAACTATTGAAGTAAATCAGTAAACGAAATTGATCCATCCAGTTAAACAACTTGTATAAATTTCTTTTTGTTTCAAAATATCAACTTTGTAAGGTCTTGGTACTTAAGTAGACACAATCATACAGTGTAAAATTATTTTAATTTTAAAAATGGAGCACTACAGATTACGGGTCAATTGTGTACTGGGAAGTTTGGAACATTTGCAGGAGAAATAGATACCCCATGCCAGCAGAGTCTGTCAAATTGATGGAAGGGTTAGTGTGTGTATATATGTGTGTGTACTACTGTACACATCACACACCTTTCTGATACCGGATTTCATAGACCCAGTACCATTGCTATAAAAACAGTTAAATTTTTATATATGTGGTGAAAATTTTGTTTTTGTTAAGCATATTTGCTTGTTGCACACTTTTTTGAAAAAATTTTAAATTTTTTAGAAAATTTGAACTCACTCTTCCAATGCCTATTCCATTCAGCTGCAAAAACAGCTTGTGATTTCTAGATTAATATATTTTTTCTAAGAGAAAGATGCATAATAAACTCTTTACAAAGTGCCAAATGTTAAAATATAAAATGAAGGAAAGTGAGCAATGAAGAAAATTGTTTATCAAATGGCATAATTATTTACTAATTATTCACTTTATGCTTTCAAAATATGGTACAATGTTTGTGTTTGTAATAGCTCTTTCATTTTTCATATGAAAGAGGAACCATAAATATTTGTCTAAGCAAAGACCTGCTCTGTATACAAATGATTGTTGAAACTGAGTGCTTGGAAAGAAGATCTTCAATGTTTTCACTGAGAAATAATGAAAACATATTTGATAAATAATTCATTTACACCTGCTGTGCATAATAATCACTCATGATGTTGGAGTTCTTTCTGAAATAGTTCTCCAAGTAAGTTGTCCTTTGCACAGTGTTATTTCCAGTCAAGAGACTTTGTATGTGATATTTCAGTAAACATGCTGGTTTAGGAATTAATACAATAAAATTAGTTCCTGAAACTTGGTGTTGATGATTTATTTTAAATGTTCAAATATCATGGTCAAGGTTTAAATAAAAAATTTGAGAAAAGTATAATGTCATGCAAATATTAATTCAAAATCTGCTTCTTAATTTCTTTAAGTATCTACACTTGTAGGGTATGAAATCTGTACAATGTTTTAAAACAGGTGTGGAAAGTACTGTTAGCATTATCTGTTCATGATTCCAATATGTTGCATTTCAAGAGACGGCAACAAAGAACTTACTAGAAATGCAAATTTTCAGCACTTTGCTCATATCTTCATATCAAAAGTTCTGGGTTTAAAAAATTCTCCAGAGGACTGTGATGCAGTACTTGCTCACATTTCAAAACACCTAGTTACGAAATGAGCGTTCTGTATTAAGGACATAGATTTCCCTAGATAAGAAGTAGTCATAAAAGTTTAACACAACCTGAATTTACTGATTTATGAGACTAATATATGGGCACCAACATTTCCATTTGCATTTGGGTGTGACTTTTTTACATTTGACTTTTAATCTATGTTTGAATAATTTTCATATATATGGATTTTATTTTTACCACCGTTTTCAGAAATTTTTGTGTTTAGTTTTTCATAATCAATAGCTCAAGAATACATACCTCGGGAACGTTTTAAGGAAATACAAATATATACTAATTTAACAGTAGAAAAAGGTCTGTTTCTATTTTTGTTTTTTAAACCCTGAATGTATAATATATAAACTTAACATAAAAATATCAGGAAAAGGATCTCAGACTGTAAGATTTATTACAACAGTAGTTTTTAATATATAGAATACATAGGAACCAATGTATTTGCAGTAGAAATAATAGATAAAATGATGTCAACAAATTCAAAATACTTTGACTTTTTAAAAATATATCATTTCTTTTTCTGATCCTTGGTGACAGGTAGTTCACAGAGCTTAGGATTTCTGCATTTTTAAAATTCCTTACTTTATTGAAATGATTTCTTCCTATCTGAAAATGCTTTACCTCACCCTCACTTTACTGATCGTGCTTTTGAAGGCTCTCTAGGTTGCATAGAGCAACTCGGTTGCTATTGATAGTAAGTGATGATTAAAATTATATTTTGATGAGAGGACTCCCGGAAACATGAAGAAAATATAGGAACTCTAACATGGAATTTGCACATTCACACATCCGTGTGTAGAATAATTATACAATGTATATTGGATATTGTTTGATTACTGCATAAATTCCATTTTAAGAACAGGGCAAAAACTAAGCTGAGAAAAAGAGTGTCTAAAATGAAAGACAACATGAATGGGAATTTGATACAAGTGAGAGCGCAAAACATTGAGCAGAAAGTAAGCAACAGTTGTCAAAGCAAATTATTTTTCATGCTGGAGATCATTTGGAGACTTTAGAAACTTATACGTGAAGACACAGGAGATGCGTCTTCTTAGCCACGGGAGAGGCTGGGTAGAGAAAGCAGGGCCTGAATTCAGAGGTGGTGTCACAGGGGAGAAGCTAAGAACCTACAGCTGAGACGGCTGGAAACACTTTACCATTAATTCCAATGTGCTTTCAAATATGTCTTGGGACTTGGCCAAATATTTCAAATACTCTTGTTACAGAAAATTGAAATAAAATTCTCCTAATGGGCCTAATTTAAATGAGGTATTCTGTTAAAATAAAATATTTTAAAGAGTTTTGACAATAATGATAAACAGGTTATTTTTTAAATGAATTTTATTCGAAAATTTTTTTATAAAAATGAAGTTTTTATTTTAAAAAATCAGTGTACTTTTTTGCTAACAGTGGTTTTTTTTGTTGTTGTTGCTGCCATTGCTGTTGTTGCTTTGCAAGTGTTTCTATCAGGCAGTAAAACTTTCCTAATTAGTTTGGAAAGTAATTTGATCACCACCACCGCATCTGTGACACTGTCTTAGGTGATCAAATAAGTATTGGTCACTGAGTCAATTAATTCCACTTCTGAAAGCTCTGTTTATTGCTACAAAGTGACACATTAGAGTTGACCACTTCGGGAGACCAGGCAGGAAAGAGGTCTGCAACTGAGCACGGGCCTTTTCTGAAGAATGTATGTCTTTGTTCCTCTTCCTTCTCT
>PVLD010006867.1:0-84340 GCA_004027595.1 Dinomys branickii | reverse complement strand
CACCCAGAAATCTATTAGGTGATTCTAAACAAAGATGCTGAAACTGAATTTTCCGTATTGCTCTCTGTTACACAACAGCTCACTGGTAGCTGTAAACAGAAGCATAGAGAACAAAAACTTATCACATAACCTATGTAATCATCATGTAAATCAAGAAACAGATCTTTGCTCAATATCTAGAAACTCAGCTGAGGAGACAGCTCAGTGGCACAGTGCCTGCCTGGCAAGCACAATGTTCTGGGTGCAATCAGTCAGTCAATCAATCAATTAAGAGAAACTCAGTCTTGTGCCCATTCCCACTAAGTTGCCAATTTCTAAGATGTACCTGGATTTTATGGTAATTATTTTTCTAATTTCCTTCATATTACTGAGTATAAAACCACTTTGTTCAGAAAACATTTATAATTGTCATCATACAGCCTGTGGTTTGTTATGTCTTGTACTATAAACTCAATGCTGCATGTGCAAGATTGGTGAGACATTTCAGTGCAGTTATATTTATTTTGTTTTCCTTGATGTATTCTGTTATTTCCATACATAATTCAATTTAGTATATACCCCACATTACACTGCTACAAACAGTCTTGTATACACCACTTACATATATTTGTCATAAGTCTATGTCCAGCAGCATAATTCCTGCGATTTGGGGGATGCAAAGGTGTTTCATATTTAGGAGTCATTGTCAAACTGACTTCCTGAATCACTCTGAAGGGCAGTGTAAGAGAAGTTACAGTGCTCCCTGTGTTGCTAACACAATGTGTTATCAGCCCTTTTAACAACACAAGTGGCCACATAGTGGTGCCTTCTCAAGTTTTAGTTTGCCTTTCTGTGGATAAGAACAAAGTTGGTAGCTGTTCCTGACACAAAGTTGATATGTGACTGTCTTCCTCAGGTCTCTTGCCCATTTGTCTCTTGGGCCATTTGTCTTTTTCTTAAATTGATGAGTAGTTCTTTATATGTCCTGGGATGCATTGAAAATGCACTCCCTCACTGCATATAAATTATTTTTGCATTCTACTAATGGCATGCCTTGGAAGTAAGTTCTGAAATTTAATGTCAAAGCAAAAAAATAAACAGTTTTCCTTTATTGGCTAACTCTTTAAATGCTCTGTTTTAGAAATATTCTAATTCATTGTAAAGATATAGTTCTCTATTATATCCTAGCAATTTTTACCTAAATGCATAACTCCCCAGAATTCATTGTAAACTAACAGTAATAGTTAAACTGTATTATTTCCTTTGCAGATATTCGGTTTTCTTAGCATCACTTCTTAAGGATAGTATCACTTCCTATATGTGACACCACATCATATTTGCACAGATTTACACTTCAGTTTCTCACATCAGAGAGAACACAGTATTTATACATATGTGACTGATTTATCTCACTTAAAAGTATGGTCTCAAGGTACATTCCTTTACCTCAATGTCTCAAATTTATCCTTCTTTATGGCTGAGTACTACTCCATTGTATTAAAAAATAACACATCTTCATTACTCATTGATTGCTTGATGGACATTTGGGTTGTTTCCAAGATTTAGCTACTACAAACTGTGATACTGTAATTTGAGCCTATATTATTATTTAGTTATGATTTGTGATAATTTCTTTTAAATTAAAAATATAGTTCAAAGCATTATGATGGTCCCTTGATATTTGTGTCCATGCACGTGGTCTAACAGTGCTGACAGATCTGGTATAATTTGACTGGGGGTTTCTGGAGGAGATCTGTATTCGAATCAGCAGCATGAATAAAGAAAGTCATCCTTAACAGTGTGAGTGACATCATCCAATCCATGAAAGGTACAAATAGAACAACAACAACAACAACAACAACAAAAACAGAGAATTGTGGAATCCATGTTGTTTCTTTCTGCAGGGTAATGCATCTTCTCGTCTTAGAACACCCTGGGGGTCTTGGTTCCAGCATCTTTGGAAGGGGACCCAAAGTTGCACCAAGGGCCCCATTGGTTCTCAAGTCTTTGAACTCAGGCTTTGGTCTGAAATACACAGCTTGCTTTCTTGCTTGCAGGCAGAAAACTGGGGTCTTCCCCATCTGCGTGTGCCCAAATCAATTGTGTCTCCATCCTTCTGAGTCTGTGTCTATGCAGAATCATGACTAACACAAAATTGTGTTTAGTCTTAAGATTTTTCTTCAGAAGTTCTGTTTTTCTCCATGGCCAATATGCACAGGAAATTCTATGTAATTTTATAATTCATGCCTGCCTTAAGTGACTTTTATATGGTTATTTTGTCTTTATCATTTCTGTCTTTGGGCCTGAAAGGAAACGTGCTTAATAACCCTCCATTTATCTCATTTTTATAATTGTTTATGGTTTTTCTTAGCAATTAATATTTTCAACAGCACATATATTAGGTCAAGTTTTGAATTATATGTTTTAAATATTGCATATTTTTACTGAATTATTCCTTGCTTTTTCTATGAATTTCTAAGGAAGGGATAAAAAGTCTCCCGCTAGGCTTATGGGTTTGCACTTTCCCTTATAGAATTATGAATTTTTGCTTTATTTTTGAGATTGTTTTAAATAAATTATGCAATCTTAGAAATAGTACACCTTTCAGATGAATTACAACATTTATGCAATTCCCACCTATATCTTTGGTTATTCTTTTCTTAATGATGTTTCCTATTATTTTTCTAATGTTCTGAACATTAATATAATTCCATATGCATTTTAGAATTTGTACGACTTTTTCTTTCCTTTTATTTGAATTGCCTGTCCTTATTTTTTGACCACTTTATTGGAAATAATTTATACAACATCACTATATCTGGACTTCTAAAAACATGACATATAATCATATGGCTTATAAACAACATATGCCTGTTTTGCATACAGAAGGCTGCAGATTCTAAGGTCATGGCCCTGGCAGCCTTGCCATCTGCTTTCTGGTTCACAGATGGACATTGGTTCACTCTACCCTCGTGAGACAGAAAGGGCAAAGAGTGTCTATGCTATCCCTAGAGTAAGACATCTAAGTTTTTCATGAGGGCCTTACTCACGTGTGCTAAGATTTTCACCAAGGATCACACGCACTGAGATAATTTTAATGGTTAGGATTTTGACATAAAAATTTTGAGAGTAACTTAAATATTTAGTCCATTGCACAAACGTATAGTTCCTCAATGAAATTATGTCTTTGTTTTTATCATATTACTTTACATGTTATTTTGCTGTTTTATCTAATCTGTAAATATTTGCCTTTCACTGGAAATATTTAATATAGTATATACCATGTATACATACCTATATATAATATTTAATATGGTATACATTTACCATATAGTATATTCTAAATTAAACATATTTTTCTGCTTTTATAGTTATGCAATTTAATTTTTCCATTGTCTTTTCCTCTTGATTTTTCTAAATTGAATTTGTGTATTGAATATTTTATTTTTTTCTTCAATTCTAAAATTACACAATATTTTAACTCTACTTGAAGATGACTGTATATATTGTAAAATGTGTAAACCCACCAAGAAAGTATTAATTTTGTTTGATTTCAAGATCCATCTGTGTAGTCCTGCATATTCATCACTTTATGTTCTGATTTCCTACTTGTATCGTTTTGCTTTTGCTGAAGATAATTTTCCTCCTGAGGAACCACTGTAGTGTGCTTTTATTGTGAATCTCCTTGCTATAAATTCTCTTATTTCCTAATTTTTCTGAAGTCATTTTCATTTTGGTTACATTTCTGAACTACATGTGTTCTAAGTATAAAATTGTAACTTGATATTTACATTCTTTGACTATTTAAATATGTCATTACACTCTATTTTGATTTCTAACATTTCTATTGAATGTTTTTTTCATAATCTTGCTCCGTCTGACAAATAGCATATCTTTAATCTCCAGCTGCTTTTAACACTAGCTCCTATTACCTTTATGCTGAGTGTTTTTAAATATAAAACCAAATTTAACTTCATTTTAACATGATTGCATTTTGCAGTATTTCTGATTGCACAACTTAATGTCTTTTTCCTGTTTCCTAGCTCTAAGTTACATTTTGAGATATTACCTCTGTCCCATCTTTTGCTGAATATTTTTTACATTGCAGCCATACTTACTATATAATCTATTTCATGCAATTATTGTTTTATTTTCATTCTTTGGCCTTATGTTTTATTCTGGATATTCATTTCTAATCTACCCCACACTTGATTTTCTTTTCAACTATGTCTAATATGTATTAAACTTGTGTCCATTATTATTTCAATTTCAGTTTCACATTTGCATTTGGAACTTTAAAATTTAAATTAGAAGACTTTACAGTCTTCTAACAGTACTCAGTATGTAAGGTTTTGATATAGTGAGCATCATTTCAAAATTTGTTCATATGGCCCCATCTTCTGTTTTTATTACTTTTCCACATGCCATATTCGATACGCCTAATTTGTTAGTATAACCAAATCTCACGGTTTGGATGATAACTTCTTTCCTTGTACTTCATCCAAGTGCTTACTGTTACTAGCAACCCCAGGTTAACTTAATCAAATTTTAACACACTGAGAGAATACAAACCTGGACTACAATTACTGCAGCACAGTAATACTTTTAGTTTAATCTCTGTTCTTAATGTACTGCTCTAAACATTTACTAACTTTCTTCTCTGAGTGCAAACTATCGGTGAAAAGATATTTCCAAGCCACTGACAAGTCCAGTTCAGGAACTGGAGACTTTCTGTTTTGTTATGAATCTGTTCTCTGATAATTGCTGATGATTTCATCTTCAATGACATTTTTGTGGTTTAAATTTTCCAGTCACCCACAGCAGTCAAGCCTGCAAAGAATTATCTACTCCACCAGCACTGGTAACTCCACTGCACATTTTTTGTCTTTTCATTCATGACACTGGCAAGGCTCCAAGGAGAGCCATAAGGCAGGCAATAGGAAAGTGTAGGTGTTACAAAAACTGCAAGAATGTTAGCGTGGGCAAACACAGTTTCTCAGCTGAGACTATTATCCTCATGTGAATCGAACTACTTTTCTTTCCACCAAAACATCTGAATAACAACAAAAACAGTAATAATAATGACTTCCTATGCATTCTAAACATTTAATATTATTTTCTCTAATTAATTAAAAAAATAGAATATGTGTTTACGGTAATGTTTTAAAAATCAAATTTGCCCAAGAAAAATCATTATAGGAGAAAAAACAGGGTATTGCGTGTTTACTTACTATTACTTTTAGAGTGAATATGCACTTATTAAAATGATTGATTGATTTACAACTGAACTAAAGTTTGCAAATATAAACCAAATCTTTAAAATTGATTCTTTCTAAAAAGAGGCTTTTCTGTAATTTACAATCTTTTGTTGAGTTTATTTTATCACCCAGCAGTGTGAGTTTGAGAAGACAGTGGAACACATCCTGGTCCAAAACACAGAGTGTCTGTGTTACTCACACAGAAAGGTACCTGAGGCACAAAGTAGATTTAAGTGAACACAGATGAGACAGTTAAAGCCTCACTCCAAAGATGATGCATTATCACATGAAATATTTTGTAACTATTTTGTAACTTCTGCGCTTCTTACCTAACATTTTAAGATAAATACAGTTTTGGTGCAATGTTCTGATCTACTCAGACATCTTCTTTTCAGTACAGTATCATTCTTAAGTGCTCAACGTGAGAAATCAGATACATATGAATTGACTTCTGGCTTTGCAAAGTGATCTGGGCAAGTGCTTACTTTCTGAGGAAACCTCAGTTTTCTCAGCTATACAAATGGGATAGTTCAGCCCCCAGTACCCTAATTTTGTGCATTCCAAACTTTTAATATCATTGGACCATTCTGCTGAGACTCAGTAGAATCTTCATGTCTTGAAGGCAAGATTAACATCTTTCTTATTGTTATAACTCAAGCACAGAGAACATTATGTAACAATGGGTGAGTGTTCTGGTTTGTGTTTGGATGTCCCCTCAAAACCTCATGCAGTCATGGGGGCCCTCATGCAGTCTTTGGGAGGCAGCTGAGTCTAGATTTCCTGACTGATTCATGGTCCACTACTGGGATTAGGGATGTGAGTGCTTCACTCTCCCTATGGTGTGTAGCCTGCATACATTATAAGGGACAGGAGGAGTCTTGTCTCTTGCTTTCTCTCCTTTTCATGCCTTCTACCTCCATGAACTGTTGTCCTTTGCCTTGAGTCACCCTGCCTTGGAGCCAGTCAATCATTGACTGAAACCTCTACACACTGTGAGTTAAAAAAAACTTTCCTCCTTTAACTTTGGGTGTCAGGTATTTTGTCTCAGCAATGACAAAAGTAACTAAGACAGTGGGTATTTGACAAATAATTATGAATGAAAAATAATTATGAATGAAAAAGAGGGTGAAATTAGTCAGTACTCAAGATGGTTAGCACAGTGTTTAGCATTAGTAAAGCTAACTAATGACTAATAATTCCAAGGTAATTTTAATCATGCACTTTCCATTTGATAAAAGCCCACATGTGCTTATTCTCTTCACATTTTTATGTGTTCCAAATAATTACAAAATCACAAATAGTAGGTATAAATATTTAGGGTAATGTATGAAAATGATACAAAAATTGATATTTTTCAATTCACATCTAAACAGAGGCAATTATAATTTACCTTTCCACACCGCAATGCATTATGATGTGGGGAATTTTATTAAACCATTTGGATAGTTCTAAGTTAAAAGAAACTTTTAAATATATGCTTGATATGCATAATACTGCCATAGCAGCAAATACAGAAATGAGACAGGTCTAGTTTTTAGGTGTATCATTTTGTAGCAGCCACTTCATAAAGATTATGTGGATCTTTCTAAAATGATACCATTAGTAAAATGAATCCTGACAATCATTTAAGAATCACTGGGCAAAATCAATTCTGATAAATTCTCTAAGACTTACATTGCCTCTATGTATATTTTACATGTCTGATATTGTAATATTAACCAGTATGAGATTTATTAGCATGTTTGCATAAAAGTAAATCTATGCAAAAAAGAAAACCTTAAGGAATATATATGTGCTCTGCAATATGGGAACTTTAAAGGTATAGGAGCTAGAGGCCAAGATATGTTCATGTAAATCTAGTATTGAAGGTAACATTGAACCGGTACACTGAACACAGATCTTAAGATGCCCTCAACTGTTTGATTTTGCACAATTTATACTCTTTCAGGCTTAGTTTCTTTATCTGGTAAATTAATGGAATTAATGAAAGCAAGTTGCTTAGTGCATCTCTTAGCACAAAACAATAAAAATCAATTCTGACTTTCTGTACAAATTGGAGGTACACTGCAAATATAGGCAGATATGGATAAAATAGGAATTAAATATAATCTTTGTGGGATGAGTTTAGCTCATCAAGTCTTTGTAAAGAGACCTGTACACCAACACCATTTCTAATAATAGATCAACACAACACTTCCCATAAAATTTCTGGAATTATCAAGTAGACAAGAAAGACAAATGGAAAAAAAATAACATTGTAACCGAAGACACATTGTCTTGGTTACTTTTCTCTCCTTGCTGAGACAAAATACCCAAACTAAAATTAAGGAAGGAAAGGTTTATTTAGCTTACAGTTTGTGGAGGTTTCAGTTCACATTTGGTTGCCTCAGAGGCAGAGTGCCACATGGCAGAGGGCAAACGTTCATGGTAGCAGAGCACAGCAAAAACAACCAGCATAAGGGAGGAATGGCAGCAAGCAGTCTCTTTCCCTCCCTGACATTGTAAACTGCCTTCTTCCACCCAAGGGTTACGTAGATCTCACACAATCTCCATGCCCTCCACTTCTACTTGCTCAGGATGTGTACAAAGTAAATATCCTGCCTTCCTGCTGAATCACTCAGCCAAACCTCTGGACTCCCCAAGCTGACACAATGTATCAACCACAACACATACCAATTCTCATAAGCATTTTGCCATCTCACAACTTCTCTTTTGTGGCCCTGGGGATTGATACCAGTGCTCTCACAGTGCTCTCACACGAGATACGTCCCCGTCCCTTTTCATTTATTCATTTATTTGTTGAGGCAGGCTGTTATTAAGTCAGTAAGTTGTCCAAACTGAGCTTAAATTTAATCTTCCTGCTTCAGCCTCCCCAAGTGCTAGGTCATCACACCTGGTGATAATTCTTAGGTTATCACAAGTAACAAAAACTTAGTTTTCCAATACATAGTTAAGCATGACAGATTAATTAAATGTTCATTTGTATGTTTTCTGGATTAACTAATATTTGCACTCTTCTTTCATTATGTAGAATTAAATATAGGAAGGTTTTACAATTAAGATAAACTAGTTCAATTTATGAGATGTTTTACCTTCCTTTCAAATCTTGCTTTAATATCCATTCACATATTCTACTTATTTTATTTCTAAAAATATTCAAGCCATTTTAATTAAAACATAAGTTTTTTCACATGGCAGGTCATTTCCCCTCCATCCTTTCTGAATGGTCATCTGACTATTTAATAACAGCATCACAAATGAATGTGGACAGCTTCATTTCTTGGTTTATAATCACTATTAAAGTATTTATTACTAAGTATAAAGATTAGGTTTCTCATAATACCATTCGCTGGTCTAAACTATTGAATAACTTTCAGTTTGGCATTATCACCTACTTAAAGAGATCACATTTCTGTATAATGTAGCATTTACTCCAGGCTAAAATTGAATTATTTATTATGGACATTATCATATAGAACTCATCCAGTTTAACTTTTTAAATGTAATCTTTATCCATCTTGACACACGAAAAATTTTGTTTTGGTTTTCAATAGGATAATCTAAGTAAAGCAGACTATAAGTAGGTATTTTGTGACTTTGAATAGAAAAGTCACTGGCACATGATATGGACTATTTTTTGTTTTGTTTTGTTGGTTTGGTTTTGAGAAAAGATCTCGTAACATACTACAAGCTAGCTTGGAACTTGAAAGGTAGCCCAGGCTTATCTGAAACTCACGGTCGTCTTGCTTCAGTGTCCTCTATGCTGAGGTTACAGGTGTGCACCAACATGCCTCATTGAACTTGGCTCAGTATATGGGAAATATTCCACTTAAATCATGGTCCGTCTGTCTCCAGTCCCCATCCTGATTATGTTGTTACACAATTTTTAATGCTACTACCCTCAAACATGGTACAATGGCAGTGAATTGCTGTAAATCTCTTGACATGGCTCCACAACCTGCAACCAGTTACTAGTTAACTACTGTCCTACAGGGATGTCACTTCGAAGATACTGGTGAGTTTTATTTAACATTTTTGTAGATAACTTTTCTTTGTAGTTTACAATGCTACATTTAAAACATACTATTCTTTTTGGTAGTTCCATTTATCTGCTTTCTCTGGTCCCAACACTTACATTTTATATCATAAGAGATCATTTATTTCATTTATTTATTTATGAGTAATGTACAAAAATATTGCCTATGTTTCTGGATGGGGAAGGAGAATCAAGGAGAGACGCACTTGAGCTTCCACATCAGACAGTCTCAGTTCTTTCCAGCTCTTCTCTTCCTGAACTTTATCACTCTGACCACTGACCTTCACTTAATGCCAAACTTCTCTTCCATAAATGAAGATAGGTAAAAGCTAAGTGTTCACTGCAAGGACAAAAGGAACTCTAACCACCTTGTTTATTTGTTACAGAAGTCTCTTAAAGGGTTAGTGTATCAGTGACTTTCTCATCACTGGGTCAAAATACCTGGTAGGCACAATTTAAAGATGGGATTACTTGGCTTACAGTTTCAGAGATTTCAGTGCATGGTCACTGGGTACAAGGCAGAAGCAACAGGTTGCCAGGGCATGGCAGTGCAAAGGCACTCAACCTACGGTAGCCAGAAAGCAGAGCACAAGAGGAGCTAGTGAAGAAGCACGCCCTTTTAGGGTATACCCCTGCTAACTCCCCTCTTCCAGAGGCCTAATTTTCCCTCCAGGATCCAACTCTCAATAGCACATTCATGCATGAACTCCTCTGTGAGAGAGCATAGCATCCCCATGGTGCAGTAACCTTCCCAATACCCCAACTCTGGACGCATGAAACTTTGGGGGGACATTTTGTTTTAAAACCCTAACTTTCACCCCTGGCCTCCTGTCTCTCTCATTACACAAAATAGATTTAGTACATTTGTAAGAGTTGCCCACGTCTTAACACTTTCGGCATCGTTATAAAGTCCAAGTCTAAAGTCTCTAAGACTCAAGACAAACTGTGAGACCCTTGTAACAATAAAAAGGAAATTACATTCTTTTACCATTCAGTGGCACATGGTAACATTTGCACTACAAAAGGGGAAAGTGGGGTGTGCGAAAGAAAGCAAGACTAAAAGCCAGCAGGACAAATTCTGCCTCTTGTGTGTTCGTGTCCAGAACCTCACACATACAGTGTCAAGACACAACTTCCAGAGGGCTTGGACACCTTCCACAATGGCCATGCTTGTTGCAGCCTGCATGACCTCTGTCTTAGGCTTGCTCTATTCACTGCTGGCTGATTTTTCAGCATATAATCCAAAGTCCTGGCGCCTGTAACTTTCTTGGGTCTCCACCACACATGTGGCTTCCTTCACTCAATTCCGTGCTTAGCCTTTGCAGGAGCATCTTGCCTACCCTCCCAGGGCCTCTTCTGCAATCTGGGCTGCAGATTCCTTGACCGCACAAGTCCTGAATTCTGCATACCTGTGAATGTGGATAACCCCCAGTCCTGCCGCTCGCTTCAGTAGTAGCCAGTCCCACTTGGGCTACAGCTGCAGCAACCTGTGTGTATCTGGATGGAAGAAATGAGGGATTCGTTCCTCTAGACACTCCGCAGTGAGCAGGGAGCAGGGAGCCCTCTCCAAACAGCAATGTCTTTTTAAAAAGTTTAGTCTTCTATACTCTTAAACTTGTGATGAATGGAGGCTCGCCAATTCCTGAGATATTCTCAACCTGTCCTTCCCAGCACTCTGTTCCAAAGTATTTAGCTTTTGTGCGTGTGGTGGTGGGAGTATCATACTGGGGTCTTTTATTACTACCCCTTATCATTTTTGTAACTGTATGCTTTTTGATCCCAGATTTATAGGTTTTTGCTTTTTGGTGAAATTGCAAACTTTTCATACCTTTTGGCTCTGATTTTTGCTCCTTATTTTCATTGTAAATGTGACCAAAAGCAACGAGCAGTACCCACATCCTGAACATTGTGCTGTTTTGGAATTTCCTTTCCTCTGTTTGACCACCACCTTTAAATTCAACTTCACACACGCAAAATGTAGAAAATGTCTTTGACAGAATGAACTATTCATGGCTTCCAGTTTCCAGAAGAACCTTCATTCTTGTAAATACTCATCAGTCTGTACAACATCCCTATGATCCAAATGCCTTTGGAAGGTTCTTTCTTGATCTTTTTCTTTTTCTTTTTGGTACCGGGAATTGAACCCACAACCTCATGCTTGCCAGGCAAGTGCTGTGCCACTGAGCTAAATTCCCAGCCCCTGGCCCCAAGGAAAGGGTCATTTCTGAACACACGACTGTTAGGGGACCTTTTGATTCTAAATTGTAAAAAAAATTAAGAAAAATAGATGAGATGATGGTCACCAAGTGCTGAAGACAGTGGCAACCAGAGTGAACCTTTCATAAACGGCACCACTAACACTTCTGCTCTTCCTGCTGTGCTGCTTCTGTTTATTAAGCCTTAAGTCTGTCATTGGTCCAATAACCAGCTACAGTATAAGATTATAATCTAACTTAATAGGTTATGCCCCACACTCCGAAATAGTTCTTCTCTTTCGTGCCTCTCACAAAAGAATTCGAACTTTTGTGTCCAGCCATTTCCTTAGGTGTTTTTTAAAATTGTTTCTGGACCTATAATGTCTTCCTACCACTTTTTAAATGAGTTTTAGGAAAGGAAAGGGAATACATGCAACAGTCCTTGGAGAACACTATACTGGGTAAGAAAGTGTTAATTTATAGGGATAGGCCAGGCAGACATAGACAGTAATAGACTGGAGTTAGAGAAGCTACTGCAGAAGTCCATGTTTAAGGTGAAGCATGGGGTTTGGACTGACTTTATGAGGCCCTCCCTATGAAACATAAAGAATCTAAGTAGTGCTAGCAAAGAAGGAGTAAAAGTGATGTCTAATTTTGTATATTCAGTTTACTTTTTAGAAACTGTTTAAGTCTGCAACTGACAAAAGTAAGTAAAGTTCATAACAACTAAGATTATCTGCCTTCTGCATATACTGGTTTGAACGCTGGTGAAATGTACAAAGTATGTACATGTGCATGTGTGTTGCTAATGACAAACAGAAGCATGCTAAATATATGAATACATATATTTAGTTTTTAAAATTCGTTAGGAAAGGTAAGAAAAAAGAAACATTGTGATATCTATTGGTTTATTGAAAGGAACAGTTAATGTTTGTCTTTTTCTGACCCATTTTACACGCTTATATCTGGTAA
Source organism: Dinomys branickii (assembly GCA_004027595.1). NCBI lineage: Eukaryota > Metazoa > Chordata > Mammalia > Rodentia > Dinomyidae > Dinomys > Dinomys branickii. The sequence goes on along the minus strand of PVLD010006867.1, from coordinate 71,900 downwards.
TCTGAACAACTAATTTGAAGACAACAATATACAATATAACAACCACTGGTGATTTCCTACCATCTTCTTTACTGAAGCTCTGTATCATTATAAAAGGTTTTTGTTCTTGTTCTTTTTTATTCTCCGTCATTGTGTGATGAATCTTGCATTCTTACATCTGATAATCTGAGCAACTTATTTGAAGACATAAATGTAATGTAACAACCATTCTTAATTTCCTATCATCTTGTGTTGAAATGCTGTATCGCTTTTATTGCTTTTGTGGGCTTTTTTCTGTCTTTGTTGCTGTTATTTTGTTATTTTTTTCTCCTTAAAAATAGAAGAACAAGGACTGTGGCTGGTGAACCTATACTTTTGGCACAATAATTTATTGGGTGCTTGCTATGCACAAAGCACTGAAAATGACCAGTATAGAAGAGAAAACAGGAAGGAATATAGGCTTCACTACATTGCACTACTGCTCTGCAAAAGGGAGGCAAATGGGAAAAACAAAAGAAGATAATATAAATTTAGGTAAGAGTACTGAACTTATTCATATATTCATAGACTAACAGAAGAGAATATCCTCTTTGAAAGACTATTGCAAAGGTGCTGCATATGACTACCTGGAAATAGACATATTTAATAGAAGTTCACAATATGTTAGCAGTGATAATCAAATTCTCTCTGAGAGTCAGAATGGGCAACTTAACTATATACTGCATATAACACAAAAATTCTCATTAATAATAACAGTACTAGTGGCAGTTACAAAAATATTTTCAGGATCTCCAGAATGAGAGGTGGTAACATGCAGAGAATTTTATTAAGTGCTAGGTATTAGGACATATATATGGAGGAAATGAAGATTAGTTTTCACACTTTACAATTATGGATATAACTTGAAAGATAATTTTTTTGCTTTCCTTAATTTTTTCCAAAGAAATAGTAATGGCTACCTAGAGAAAAGGAGTGACTCAAAGTTTCAGATTGTGACAACACTTCCTCCTCATATTACTTCTTTACAAAGCACTGGGCAGGTTATTACATCTGTACAAGAAAAGATCATGTTTTCATCATTATTTTTGCTATAGATGATTTATTTTATTCTACATTATTTTAAATTTTATTAGTACATGTTCTCATTACATCACATTTAGATTCCTGAGCAGAGTTGGTCCAGGGACGTGACACCTCTTAATTCTTGATTTTCGCCCCCTTTTCCTTCCCTCTCTCTGACCGCCCTCTTTTCCCTTGACCACTTCCCATTGGAGAAATCTCCAACATTCTACTACCCATCTCTTACTTTGCTCTGTATTTATAATTTATGTTTATCAAATAAGAAAAGTCATGTGATCTGCAAGATTGTGTGTCTCACTTATTTCACCTAACAGTAGGGCCTCAAGGTACATCCATTTTACTACAAATAATTTTTGTATTTTTATTTGTACTCTGTTGCACATAAGTACCATGTATTTCTTCATTTATTTATCTGTTGGTGGACATATATACTGCTTTGAGGTGTAGCTATTATGCACTGGGCTAACATGTACATGGCTAGGCATGTGTAACTCTAATATGATGTCTTTAACTCTTCGGAGAGGATGCCTAGAAGGAGAAGTGCTGGGTCAAATGGAATTTCTATTTTTAATGCTTTGGGGCCTCTCAATATTGATTTCCATAGTTCTTGTACTAATTTACATTCTCTTAAACAGTGTATCAACCTTCCTTCAAATCCAGAGCTTCCTCAGCCTTTATCATTTGATTGATTGATGATGGCCATTCTTGCTGGAATAAGAAGAAATGTCAGTGTTGTTTCATATACATTTCTCTAGTGGCCAGCAATGTTGAGGATTTTTTCATGTTTTTAATGTTTACTAGCACTTCCGTGAAATGTCTATTCATTTCACTTGCCTACTTTTTTGATAGTCTTTAATTTTTGAGTTCTTTATATACTCTGTATATTATTCTCTCTGAGGAATAGCTGGCACATCTTTTTTTCTGTTCTGCCAGTTGGCTTTTAACATTGGTTGTTGTTTCTTTTGCTGTGCAGAAGCTCTTTAATTCTATGTGATCCTATTTGTTGATTCTTGGAACTATTTCCTGTGCAGCTGGGTTCTGTTCAGAAAGTCCTTGCCTACACCTATGACTTCAAGAATTATACCTGTTTTATCTCCAGCGATTGAAAAGTTTCTATTTTCAAAGTTTTATATATATACACAGAATAGCTAGGATAATTGTACTACTACTATCTCTTCATTTATGGAAAGGAACTTCTAATGGGTCATTGATCAATCTTGCATGCCTATATCTGGTTATATTTGCAACCATTTTGAAGATGGCATTGTGTAGTATAACAACCATTGTTAATATAGCACCACTATGTTTTGAAATTCTGTATTTTTATTGCTTTCTGTGGTGTTTTGTTTATCTATTTGTTTTTGTTATATTGGGTCTTTTTAAAAACTGGAAAACAAAATATTATATATATATATATATATATATATATATATATAATAGTTGTATAGTTGTATTGTGATGTCTGCAGTTTATTGAGAGGAACAGTCAATGCTTAAAATTTTTTTTTCTTGACCAAATTTACATGCTTGAATTTGGTAATTAGAATGACTGATTTGAAAACAATATGAAGCATAAGAACCATTGTTGAACTCCTACCATTTTGTATGGTGAAGCTTTGCATCATTTCCAATGTTTCTTTAATTACTTTTTTACTTGTTACTGTCTTCCATTGTTTGATCAATCTTACATTCTTATGTCTAATGGACTGAGCAAATTCGTTGAAGATAACAGTATGTAATGTAGCAACCATTGTTATTTTCCATCATTTTGTTTTGAGGTCATGTATCATTATTGTTGTTTTTGTGTTGCTTTGATTTTGTCTTCATTGATGTTTTGTCACTTTCTATTTAAAAAAATAGCAATGCAAAGAGCATAATCTAAATGTCCAAAATGTTTATAAAAAATAAACTGTTACAAGATACAAGTTTTTTGATCCATTTTGATTTTAGTTTAATAAATGATGAGAGATACAGGTCTATACTGAATCTTCTGCATGTTGTTTTCCCAAACATTATTTATTAAAGAGTTTATCTTTCTTCCAGTGTATGTTTTGGCTTCTTTATCAAAGATTAAATGGTTCAATGCATTTGGAATTTTTTCTGCATCCTCTATTCTGTTCCACAAAGCCTCCTGTCTGTTTTTTTTTTTTTTTTTTTTTTTTTTTTTTTTTTTTTTTTTTTTTTTTTTTTTTTTTTTTTTTTTTTTTTTTGTAGGTACCATGCTGACTTTAGGATGGTAGCTTTGTACTATAACTTCAGGTCCACGATTGCCATGTTTCCTGCTTTGCTCTTGTTATCCAAGATTGCTTTTGCTATTCTGAGTCTCTTTTCATTCTATTTGAACTTCAGAATTGCTTGTTTCAGTGTTTTAAATAATCCTGTTAATATTTTATTGAAATTGAGTTAATTCTGTACCTCGGTTTTAGAAATATGGCCACTTGGATTAGATTGGTTCTACCTATCTAGTAACGGGATAATTTTCCATTTGGTACTATCTTCTTAGATTTCCTTTCGCATAGGATTGTAGTTTTCACTGTAGAAATCTTTCACTTCCTTCGTTCAAACCTAAATGTTTATTCTTGGTGCTATTGTTAAAGGTATTCTTTCTAATTTCTTTCTCAGTGTGTTCATTATTAATGTACAAGAAGGGCACTGACTTTTGTGTGTGGATTTTGTATTCTGCTGCATTACTTAATTTGGTCATTATTTCAAAAAGTTTTCGGTGGATTTTCCTAATAGGGGATCATGTCATCTGAAAAGAAAGATAATTTAACTTGTTCTTGTCCTTTACATGTTTCTTTTATTCCTTTTTCTTGCCGAATTGCTCTTGTCAATGTTTGAAGTACCATGTTGAACAGGTATAGTGATAGTGGATGCCCTTGTCTTCTGATAGATTTAAGACAGTGATTTTTCATTCAATATAATGTTGGCAGTAGGTTTTTCATATAGGAATTTTATCAGATTGATACAAGAACCTTTTAGACCAATTTACTTATATGATTTTTATCAGGTAAGCATGCTAGATTTTGCTGAAGTCTTTCTGCATTTATTAAAATGATCATGTGATTGTTGTCTTTGCTTCTGTTTATGTAATGTATTGCATTTATTGATGTGCATATGTTGAACATTCTTGCATCCTTAGAAGCACGGCATAATTTTAATTCTCTTATAATTACTTTGGCTTTCTTTATTGGCTAGTATGTGGTCTATTTCCTCATTAATTATACCTATTATCTAATGTAAGTCCTTGCACACACCAGTACTCCAAGCAATTGTAGTTCATTTTTTGCTTCTCTATTCACTTCCATCCATTTTCTATATGAAGGATTTCCAATCATTCCTAACTTGGCGGGGAATAGTTTAATTTCTATTAGTAAAGAAAACAACACAGAGCCTCATTTGTTGGCACATGCCTGTGACCCAGCACTCTGGAAGCCTGAGACAGAAGGATGAATGCAAGCTGGAGTCCAGCCTTTGTTGATTTACTGAGATTCTTTCTCAAAATAAGATAAAATTATGGATAAGCTGAGGATATAGCTCAGTATGAAAGCTGAGTTCATTCCCTAGTACCACAACAGCAGAAAAATGACAAAAAAGAAAGAAAACCCAGATTATCCTCACAGCTGACCAAAGCAAGACACAGTCTTAAGATCAGTTTAACATAATTTTGCCCACGAAATATTGATAGAAGAATGAAACTTTGAGCAAGAAAACTGGCCTAAGGCATTAGGACAAGAACTCATTCACTATAGCAACAGATGCAGCTTCTGCAGCACCAGATTTTCTGGTGTGTAAATTGTTTTCTTCTTCTTTCTGCTTTTGGCCATGCTCTCTAGATAAGGTTCCATCTCTCTTCTTGAGAATGAGTAACTGAGATGACTTCCAGCCAACCCATCAGAAAACATTTTACTTCACCAGAAAGGAGACATGATAATAGTGACGTCTGGTCGAAGATGCTATAGCAAAATACGCCACTTTGCCCAAAGCGCTGTTTTGAACTGAAGGAATTTGAGAATCAGCAGGTGCAACACGTGTCCCCTGACCTTCCCTGTTCTGACTGAAAGCAGACATAGAAGCCCCACAAGGAGGAAACCAGGAGTAAAGCCACACTGTTATCATCAGGGATGCGGGATGGAGGCTGAGAGAAATCTGTATCAGTGAACATTATAAATTAATTCTGTCTTCTTTTTCACTTCTCTATAATCTCCACCCTAGCACGAAGCCACTTGCCTTGCTATCACTTCACAGCTTACAACTTTTTCCCAAATTTGGTATGTGAGTGCTTGACTCTCACTTCTTTGTGTCTTCATTTCCTTACCAGGGCCGTTGTGTCATGTAAAATATATGCAGTATTCAATACACTTGTATTCCGGTCCCTTTATGAGAGTTTATTTCATGGCAGTTCAATTCTAAGAGCCAGGTGAAAACCCTAGGCAAGTAGAGATCAAATTTTGGCAGAACTCCCTATACCATCATAGAGTTACGGTAAAAATAGATGCAGATTGAAAAAACTTTCTGCATATATTCAAAATGAGATGATTTATGGACTAAGAATCATCTTTCTCCTACACTTTTTTTGGAAAGAATTGCATTATTTATTCTCAAGACTTGCTGCTAATGCTACATAATAGCAAAATAGTTTTCTTTTAGGCCTGGGAATGAAGGGTATCAGGCAAAGGTATTCTGAAAATGTAGACATCAGTGCATGTCTGTGGCACTGATATTTCTTCTACATCAGCCTCTCAAATATCACCATTTTTCAGTATGCACTTAGCTTGCAAATATGACGGCAATGTAGAAAAGCTCTAACCTAAAATGAACAGTATCCATTATTAATCTTTTCAAATTCTGTATCTGGAGACATTTTCTATCAGTGCACTAAGTTGCTTTCTAGTATTTCCTCATTACTGTTGTATGGTTCTTCCCCTGCATTCATACTACTAATTTTGATTACAGTTTGGCTACGCTTTAATCTGCTTTTCACAAAGTATTTCAGAATTTTTGCATTTGAATTCAGATTAGACAAGTGCTAAGGCCACATGGGAATCAATATCTAATATATTTCTGCACACAGTCCTCAGCATTTTTATCTTGAATTAAAACAACTCGAAGTGTTCACAGTACCGCCTTTAATCAAGTGTAACCATAAACTACAAAGAATTGAAAATGAAACGAGTATAAGACATTTCACACTCCAAGCAGTCAGATGATAATAAGTTTCCACCTGTTAACATATTAATAGCAATGTTAAAGAGCACAATGTGCCGGAGGTATTACAAGTCTGTGAAATTTTACATGTGTTAAGAAATGGTTTGCTTGTTAGCAACTGGTTAGAGTTACAGAGTAGAGAGGATTCCATGGGGGAAACTGATTGTGCAATAAGACAAAAAGGAAATCTTCATTTTCTTGAGTTATTTAAAATAACCTGGCTAGTACAGAAAGGAGGATTGCCTCTGGAAGGTATTGTATGACTTGTAATAATAGATCAATTCCATCCCTGATGTCTGTGATTAGTATATCATAATTTGAAACATGCATTGGGCGAGAGACACACTGAGCAGTGACAGAGAGCCATGTATAGCAGCGGGAGGACACGCGGCCCTGGTGACGGAGGCTGTAGGGCCGGTGCAGCAGGTGCTTCGACCTGTTCAGCTCTTGATAAGAGGTTGATGAACGACACTTTTTGAGATTATTTTCCTTTCTATTTTTCAGTGTCTTTTTTCTTACTGTTGGATAATTTAAATGTGTTTTAGAACTAACTGATAATCTGAATATAGAAACATAACTCAGAGCAAGAACACTATGATAGAATTAAGCTTAATTTTTAAATAAGAACATTAAAGACTACAAAAAATGCAAAACCAAAACTAAAATGCAGCTATATGTGTGCCCAAATATATCTTTCTCTCTCTCTCTTTTTGTTTTCGGTGCTAGGGATTGAAACCAGGACCATCAGATGAGACTGCACCCCAAGTCCTCTTTTTAATTTATGGTTTTAAATCTGAAAAGGGTCTCACTATGTTACTAACTCGCCCAGGCTGGGTTAAATTTCCAAGCCTCTTGCCTCAGCCTCCCAGACTGCTCACTTTACAGGTATATATTACTGTGTCTGATCCATAAAGCTCTTTCATGGATATACATTTGGAAATAAAACAAATATCTGTTAAAATTATATCAGCGGGTTCTAAACTGATATCTGCTTTCATGTCCAGAAGAACAAGTATTCTTTTATGTTTATCCGCTTTTCTACACACAATAAGATTAAGAAATCCTACTTTTTCATATGTTACAGGATAGGAGTAACCTTTGGAATCTACAGCAGAACAACAAATTTCAAGTGATTTATTTTTTTCTGATTCCCACTAGAAAAGAGAGGGGGAAGAAAAACCCCAGAAAAGTCACATCAAATATTGGCTGTTTCTAAGAGCAGACAAGTCCTTCAAGAGAAATTAAAAGTTTATTCTTTAAAATATTGCCTAGAAAACCTGAGAGTTTATTCAGTGTATTGTCAAACATTTTCTCACCCTGTGACCCCTCCACAAGTTCGTTGGACTCGCCTTCAGTGAGGACTTGGCATGATAGCAATGCCAAACAGTTCTCAATTAATAATTGCTAATATATTGGTTGATTATCAGTTGATTTTTCATTGGATCTATTATTTATTTCTAATTAATCTAAGAAGTTGCCTTTGTTAAGGTGTAAGGAACGGAGCTAGTTACATAGTGCGGCAGTGTTTTCTGGTAGTTGTGGTGGTTTTTATCACATTTTGTTTTTCTTAGAATAATAGAAAATTTTATAAAATCATGGCATGAGTAAAGTAATGAAAATGTAAGACAAATTAGCATGGTAAACAGTAAAGAAAATGTTATTAAAAGTAATCATGGCCTCTCTAATAATAGAAAGGTGCCATTAACCAACCTCCTATTGTGAAGCAAGACGGAACCTAAACTCTTGTGAACTGGTATTAGGCAAACCCAGCTGCTCCCAGGGAGAACCTTTGCAGTAACCAGGTAATCAGGGAAGTTTCAGAGCAGCCATTATGCTAACCACATGCAGGGAAGATCCGTATAGGAGCATTTTGATTATTTATTTAGCATATCAGGCTTCACATTTTAGATGGAGAAGAGCTAATAGATGCCTGCGGATAGCACGCCTGCTATAGAATAGGCAAAACTTGTGGTTTCTGTTTCCTACTGAGCAAACACAGCATGTTCTTCAATCAACAACTAAAAGTTTATAAAGTCACACATCAAAAGGACATATATCTGAATGTATATGTCCATACATTATATAAACCGGTTTGTAGGGATGATGTGATACCTGTGCAAATTTAAGAATAAAAGTTTTGCGTTCGTAAAGTCAGCTACTCCTAAATCATCTTAATCATGTGCTTCCTCATGGGTATGATTGAGAAATAGAATTTGGAAAAACTAAAATTATATCAAAATGAAAACTTTTGCTTGCCTTTAAAAATGTACAATAGCACAGGTTACTTCAGGGAACAATCTAGGCTTTTAAAATAAGAGGATGGAGTCCATTCTTTTAAGCACACTTATTAATTAATATTCTTTGTAACAATATTTTCTCAAGCAAGTCTTATGAGTTCTATATGATCAGTTACAGAGTTGAAGGTAGATCAGCTCCAGTTTTGGAAAATTAGTATTTTGCCAGCAAACAGAATAGGAATAGACTATACTTTGAAGTAAGGAAATAATCTGTTTGAAAGTTTCTAAAAGAAGTCAAGTACACAATCTTTTTAAGAAGGCTTATTTTAAAATCTCCTCGGTGAATTGTATTTCTGATAAAAACTTCACAAATAGAGATGTCTTTGCTTCACTTTTTGCTTTCTTGTGTCAAGCTGAAGAGCTGATATCAATGCAATGTATAGAAAATAGACTGTAGTATCATTCTAACCACTGCAAACTAAGACCGAAAAAAAAAAAAAAACAGTCTCTAGGGATTTTTCCCAGACAAACAACCTATGACCAAGACAGTTTAAACATTTTCGGTATTTGTGATTTTTGCAAAGAAATTTTAAGTAAACCAGATTAACAATCTGCAAGTGGAATCTGTGAGTTTTCTCCACACACATCCTAAATTCATAATGAAAGGGCTTTTTTGAACTCTCTCAGTCCACTTCTGGAACCTATTCTATCCTTTCTATCATGCTTTCAGGTTCAAGAACACTGCCCTCATAATTTGCCATCGGGAATGGCAGGCTTAGACCTACACTAGGGCATTTATACACTCCGTTCCTTTTGCCTGGAGCGTGCTCTATGCAAATGTTGATATAACCTGCTTCTCAGTGTAGGTTTTAGCTCACAGAATTGTTAAATCTCAAACAGTGATTTGTCAACCGCAATACGGAGAAACTCACTGACAGGCATTGCCATTGCGTATGATTTCATTACAGAATTTCTCATCACCGAAATGGGTCTTATTTGCTTTCTGCCCTCTCTGTACACGTATAAGCCATACAAAAAAGGCAACGTCTCCGTCTTCATAGCTGCCCCTCTGGTACCAGAAAAGCACCTGACCCTTAAAGTATACTCAATAAATATCTGGGAGAATGAAGCAACAGTCACTAGGATTAATATACGATATAACATAAATTTGGTAATTTTAAAACTTCCAGAATGCATGTAATCAGAAAATAACCAAGAGAAAATTCATTTTACTAACTGCAAATCTGTATCATAAAAAAATAAATAGAATACAATTTTATTCTTCATTCAAATTATGCAGTTTTTTTTTCCATAGCAGTTCATATAGTTTGATGGCCATAATAAAGATCCAGTTTTTCCTTATGCACTTTAATTTGCCAGTGTTTTTGCTGTTAGCAAATAATAATGCAATTAATGAAGTATGAGACTTCTAGGAACTATATTTAGGAATCTAATTCTGTATTGTAAGAGTATATTATAAAAGAACTAGTAGGTTCTTATTCATAATTGTTCACAAAACATTACACTTACTTATTTCTATGAAAATTCTAAATTGTGCCCATGGTAGAGTGGTAAACCACCACTGCACAGTATTGCCAATATTTGTATATTGAATACGTTGTTCCTAAGTTAAAATGCAAAATTACCTTTGTATATCAAGTTCTAATTGTATAATCTTTCTTCCTTAGTCTGAAATATAGTTATTTTATTTCAGTGTCAGATACTGCAACATTGTATGGGGTATGAAAGTTCAAAGATAAGCAGTTGTGAATTGAGATGGAAATAAACAACACCATAATCCCATAAATATAATGATTTATTTTAAAGAGAAGAGTAAAAAAATGAATAACAGCAAAATACAAACCAAACAAAGCAAGGGCCCTGAAAATGATACAGGGTTTCAAACCCAATGATAGGGATTAACAGTGGTTGTTATATTACATATTGTTATCTTCAATGAAGTTGCTCAGGTTACCAGGTGTAAGAATAGAAGACTGATCACACCATTAAAAGGAATAAAAATAATAATGTAAAAGAATATTAGAGACAATACATTGTTTCACTACACAGGATTGTGAGAAATTGTCAATGGCTGTTATACTGCAAATTGTTGCCTTTACATAAATTGCTTAGATCTAAATATGGTAAAAGATGAAGGACTATCAATACATGTGCTTTAATTTTTAGAATGTTGCTATTTCTCTTCTTTGATCTCTTCCTAAATTGACCAATCTGTATGCTTTAAAATAACTGTTACTAAATGACTTGAAAAAGGAAAGAAATAATATTTTTGCATGAGTCCTTATATTTTAGAAAACTTCCAACATTACTTTCCTGAGTAACTGAAATATCATTAATCCAACAGATTTGTTCTCTGCTCCTCAAATAAGTAAAGACTAGTACACCATAAATGATAACTTTTAATGAAATTTTAGCTCCCTGTGTGTGGTAATCATAAAAAGCATTTTGAAGTTGTCATCCATTATTTTTTGATAAGCTTATAATAGATCAAGTTAACTGGATTTGACAGAGCCTACTCTATCTTTGAAAAAATATACTTTCATCTAGGTATTGGATATTGATCTTTCTTTTAATATAGACTAATGACTTTTATAAAGCTACTATATAGTTACAGCAAACATACCTCTCAACTTTGGGCAAAAGTATGACTGTACTTGGTAGTTTTGAGCAGAAATGTAATTTGAGTAATATTCCACTAGTGGAGTGTTAATGATTGTCCAGTAGCTAAAATAGGTTGTGAATTGTACAATCAAGTATTATCACCACTATATTTAAATTTATTTTAAATACTAATAAAAAAAAGCTTGTAGAATAATAGATACAGGTATGTTAGCTTGAATTTGTCCATTTTTTAAATCAAGGAAAATTTAGTCATAAACATCTTCTGAAAGATGATGCAGTTAAAATTAATTATAAAAATCATAAAAATACATACAATTAAGTCTCAATCATACTTCACTTCCTTTTTCCCCAGAGGAGAAAAAGTTAACTCTAGCAGTGTCTCCATAGGGTATAAAATGTTTGTCCAAAAATTTTACTTATGAGTCATACACTTTCAAAAAAAGTAAACATTTTTGTATTTGCACCTTCTAGGAAGAGAGATACCCTTTCCAATATTAAGAGAAAGTAACTTTTTCTGGATCACTTTTCTACAGCTAAAATGGGAAGCTTTTCTGTGACACCTGCATACTGCTACCTTAAAATCTTTCTGAGTTGAAGTAATTGTTTAAAAATGTATTTCACAAAGTCACATACATAAGTTCAATAAAACAGAGATGATTAATTTGATACATGAAATAAAGAGCTCACCCAGGGCTCTATCAGAGCCTAGGTCACTGCTGTTGGGAGGCATCTTTCATTTTCTCTCACTTTTACCAACAGCAGAACAGTCTTTGTGTGACTTCACCAATACCCTGCCTTCTACTTTATTCCTTTACCATTTTCAGCGCTCCTAGATGAGCTTGCATTCTTTAAAAGATATTGTTTAGTTTTGTTTTTTTTCTCAACCCTGTAAAAATAGTTTTCTTCAGACTCACTTCTATGTCACATAGAGGCATGAAAACTCTCCCAAGTTTTCTAGTGTGGTATTTGGTCCACACAACATATTAACTTCTAAGCAGAAAGTTGGCTATTTTTATTCATTCTAGTAAGACACTTATAAACTTTCTCATTTCCTAAGACACAATCCCATGCTCTGTGGATGTGAAAGGTGCTGTGGTTGCCTTGATCCTGACAAATGTGTCTTCTTTAGAACTTCCAGAGCAGACTAACACAGTGATGACTGTGGCTGTCTCTCTCCTGAGCCTTGATTTACAATGAATGCTTTCCATAGCAGTGGATTAAAAATGCATTGTAGGGCTGGGGATATAGCTCAGTGGAATAAGCGCTTGCCTAGCAAGCGCAGGGTCCTGAGTTCGATCCCCAGTACCGCAAAAAAAAAAAAAAAAAAAAAAGCATTGTAGTGTCACCTGTAGAGGTTTTGTATATAATGTTTTTAATTTTTTTAAATGACCAAGAAAGGAAATTTCCCTCTGTTCTTTGCTCAGTCTCTCCCCGTTTGGCTTTTTAATGTTCCTGGTTTCAAGTATCATCTCTTTAGTATAATTCAAATTTCTAAGCAATATAATAATTATATTTGGTTATATTTCTCCCCTCACTCTCTTTATCACTGGAAGATTTTGGTAGTTGAACAAGTGGTGATCTGGCAACTTTTCTCTGCACTAAGTTGACCCAGGTACCAGGCTCTTCAATCATTTTTTAATGTATTCAAAGAATCAGTAAAAATCCAAAAGTACAGAAAGCCATACCCTTAAATGTGCATTATATGTAGGAATTTTCTCTCTAGTGCCTAATAGTGAGTATGCTCTAAGCTGTATTCGTCTCTAATTAAAATGTGTTCAGAAGGAAACTAAATGTGGAAGCAGGCCCTTAGGCCCCAGTCCTGCTTGCTAAACATGTTAATTGTATCCACTGTAATTTTTTATTTATACTATGTATTTCCTTAACTCAAAGCATTTATAAAATAATTTTATGATTTGATTTTAGGTTATAAAAGCAACGAACTTGATTTCTTCCAGGTGGGGGATAAATATGTAACATGTACTCTAATTTCTATTCTGGAAAACATTAAAAACACAATGTAGAACAAAGAATCACCCAGTACCCATATTTGCACAAGTCAGTACGAAGAAATACTATTATTAAGTCTGATGTATTCTTCTACATTTAACGAAAGAGGTAAGCTTTTATAGGAAAGTTACAGTTACATTTCTCTTGCTCATAATTTCATTAAAAGTAACCTTTTCCTAGCTACAAATCACAAATTTGTTGTAAGGACTTCTGGTTGTTTTGCTTCTTACATCAGCTAGTGTGCTGTAACTACTTCTGAAAGAAAAGTAAAGTTTCTCACTTTCTGCACTCAGTTATCTTTTATATATTTCCAAATGATTCTCCCCTAAATATGACAATAATAGAATCCCTCAATGGTGGAGAACAGCTCATATATGGCTGTATATTAGGCCAGTTAAATAATACTGTGAGAACTTCCTTGTACATCACAAAAAACATTCCCTTTATGTCTTTCTTGTAATTTAGCTATTTTATGAATTCTTTTCTTCCTCCTCTTCCTCTTTTATTTATTTATCTTTCCCTCACTTTTGCCTCCCTGGTGTCTCTCTGTGACCTTCTCTTTTTCCTCTTCTCTTTCTTGAGGTTTACTCCATTATTTTTAATTAACTTTCTCTTTTCACTTTCTTTAAAGGTGTTTTTTTTTGAAAAATAAAAGCACAAAAACATATTAACACACAGACACAAATTAGCATAAAAAATAGTACAATCAAAACTGATCTACAGACAAGGTGACATGGACTCAACAGTGGTTGTTGCTTTACCCATTGATATCTTTGAAGTGTATATATATGAACCCAGATACTGACATGCAAAATTGGTCAGACAATTAATCCTCTCAACAACAGAAAAACACAAAAAACAAAAAACCGAAGACAAAAAAAAAAAAAACCACCAATAGCTGCTGCTTTGCATATTGCTATCTTCGAAGTGTGTGTTCAGGATAACACATACAGACATACAAGGTTGATCAAATAACCCGTCATCAATTATTCCTTAGCATTAAGTGATATAATACAATAGTAGAACCATGTTAGCCCTCCTGCATATATGTATATTCATATATACATACATACATTTTTGTCTCTTTCTTTTCTTCTTTCCCTCGTCCCATCTGTTCTTTGTTTTTGAACAGATTTCCTTCATGTCTCTTAGTTTATATTCCCACCCTCAGGTTCTTACACCAGTGATACAATACGTTGCCTGCACATGTACCGCTGATTTATTTAAAGGTGTTTTGAAGGTGACATTTTAAAAAAATTATATTTCCATCCGATAAAGTAACTTTTATCCCTATTGTCACTCAACTATCCCTAACAACCTAAACTGTTTGGTGTTTGTTTCAGAACTGGGACAGCAACTTCTATAGCTCTGCATTTCGTGGTGTCGATACTAAAAGCACTCTTGTTCAGACCCCCGAGGTTGTGTGAACGGGACCTGATTTTTTTCTCTGGTTGTGCTTAGGGCCTTTTCCCTGGCACGGGTATTCTAACAGTTTCTAATAAGGTGCATACTGTGGATTCTTTTTCATTTTATTTGTTCAGACCCTGGTAAATATTCTCAATCTAAAGGCAAAACACAAAGTCGCTTGATTGTGAAAAAGTGCTTCCTGTAAAGCTCTTTGATGTTTTCCTGTTTCCTCTACCATTCTCTCTTTTCCCTCTACCTTATCCTTTTCTTCCTTCCCTGACCCCTCTTTATTTCTATGTGAGAACATTATTCTTCTACCAGTTTCTAACTTTTCAACTCCCCCAACCTTTAATTTTGCAACCTCTGATTCCCCTAGGCTCTTGGCTCCTGGCAATATTTGAGATTCCAGATGCATTTCTCATAATTTTGCACAGCTAAATTGATTCAGGTTTTTGCAAGCAATGGAAAAGCTCCACCTCATCTGCTATGAAGTAGTACCTTAAACATCTATTAAAATTACATCCAAACATATTATATAGAGTAGGTACAATATTCACACACATATTATGCCAACGAAAGACCAAAAAATGCAAGAATCATAGTGGGTATATTTGATGTTGAGAGCTATAGAGACAAAAATAAATTTTCTTTAAAGTGCTATAGACAAAATCATTAAATCAAATCTTTATGTTAATGAAGCCAAAGTATCTGGGTTTGGAACTTCATTCTACTTTACAGAACTTATTTTCCTTGAAAGGGAACACTTTTTCCTTCAGGGCTACTTTTTACAGTATGAAATGATGAACATTTTTATCAATCCCGTATTAAAGTAAGTTAATTAAGTGGATTATACGCTGTAGTATGATGGAGTTTAATGAATTAACTAATTTCAAGGCTTACATAGTACATTGCTTTTACTTACAAATATGGAAATATGCAATGATATGTTTCAAATTCGATCCTGAGGCTGCTTTAAACTTCTCATTGAAAATGCAGTTTTTATATTCCATATCTTGTTATAAACAAATTATGTTTAATATTATTGAAGATGCTTTTTGTTTAATGATGTTGTTATACAATAATGTTCTATTATTCCATCAGTAAAAATAGATTCCGTTATGTGGGTATAATTGCCCTCAGTTATGCATTGTAAAATGTAAATATATCACAAATTGAAATTACTCTACATAGTTAAGTTTTACTAAGGCATATATTCTATTGAAGGTATGAAAAATAAAGCAATTAGTTTTATTATTGAATTAATTTATGATTTCTATGCACATTGGTTAGAAACCAATGTGCCAGTGGGAAGTTGACCAGAGATTAATCACTATTTAATATTCCACTTTTTCCATTAAGGTTAACAATAATGATATATGTAATGATTTCTGTCATTCAGTTTTTCTTTCCTCAAATTAATTTTACTATTCTTGACAAAATGAAAAGAATACATTTTGTTTCAATGGTTGTGTAATTTTATTGGAAATTTTGTACGTTTTGTTTAAGAAAAAGTTATGCTACACTATGTTGCACATTACATTGAGGCAGATTAGGGGATGGTAAATTGGCTGGGGAGATGGGAGTCATCTGTCGATTGCACAGCTCCATGGCTCATACATAACAGTTCCCAAAGCCCTGTACCTGGCAGCAATCAGAGAACACAATCTTCAGTTCTTCTAACGAGAATACAAGCTGGCTTTTGGTAGGACACCCTAGACATGACCAGCCTGAGATTGCGGGATAAAAAAAAAAGTGTCATTTTCCTATGGCCCCTGTGCTCTCATGTACAGAGGGCCGTTCTCACCCTGTACTGTGTACTTACAATATTTTCCTACTTTTAGTTGGCTTGAACTCACTCTGCACTGGGCAAAGCAAGTTTCTTTTCATACATTTATCAAATGCAAAGCCTTGCTACACTTTGTATTGGTTTTGACCAATTGTTTGTTCAAGACAGAAACAATCTAGAAATTACTTCTGAAAGGGGACTCCAGCAACACAAACCCTGGTAACACTATGAATGGTAAATGAGAAATCTGGGAAAATACTATCTTCTACAAATATAATTAGAAAAACAGAAAAAAATGTCATGTTAACTTTTCTAGAATTCTGGAAACTAACACTAGGGATGTTACAGGGATGTTTACTCAAGAAAAAGTTAAATATTGGCAAGAACAGTGAACTTGTGGCATTTTTATGTTGCTTTACTTCCATTCCCTTCTGTATGGTAGGCTTGCAGCCCAATTGCTTAAAAGCCCCTAGTACAACAGAACAGGGAAAGAGTTGCTACTCTATCCTATTCTCAATGAACTGGCATGACCACACCTGTCTGAAACTTCACTGGGATCTTCTGTTTCCAATGCTTCTTTTTATTTGACAGAAACTGCAGATTGTAAGATGACTAAAGCTTCTTCCTAAGGACTGTTGGAAAGACCAATCAGGGAAATTCATTGCTTAATAAAGCAGTTGCTCATCATGATTACAATTAGATGAAGAATAAAATAATCAAACAAATAAAACCACTGTAAAGGAAAAAAATAAGGAAAATATGGCCACAGGAACATTTTTAAAGCTCTAACACATTTCTTTACTAGAGGTTCATGTGCACTGATGGGACTATTCAGGTGTGACTAGAAGACTGTACTTGCCTAGAAAAGAACTGGGAAATCCCTACTTTCACTTCATGTGTCCTTAGCTCTGCACAAGTAGAAATTAAAGATTAAGGCAGAATTTTAAACCATAGGCCTGAATCCTAGAACTATTGACAAAACTTTAGTTATACTGAGCAGACAAAGCTCAACATATGAAAATCAAAGAAGAAAGAAGAGCTACTACTGTTAGCTTTACACAACTAAAAATGTTAATAGGATTTCTCTTACATGAACAATACCATACTTAAAGTAGCCGAAATAAAATGTAGGAAAGGAAACAATACCTGAAATGACCGACAAAAATTGATTGGATAATTATGAACACATGTTTACCGGGCTTCAGTGGTGAATTTAATAAAATGGTTAAAGAAATAGGAATGGATCAAGAGATGGAAAGACAGGAGGGTGTAAAAGGCATGTTAAAAGAATTAACTGTGTCCTGTACATGTACCAACCACACATGTAATTTATTCTGCACCAAAAACATCTTTTTAAAGCCTACCTTTTAGCAAACACCTCAAAACAAACCAAAAAATCCTCAGTTTGTTCTACAAGACAAATGTTACCTCAGTACCACAGCCAGTACAGACAGACAAACAGAAAAAAGAGAGAGGGAGGGAATAGGAAGGGAGCGATTTAGGGACGGGGAAAAGGAAGGAAGAAGGGTCAGGAAAAGAGGGGGGAGGGGGAGGGGAGGGAGAAGGGGGAGGGGAGGGAGAGAGAGAGAGAGAGGAAAATATTCTTTATTACTACATATTCACAAGGAGAAACCAAATCCAGCAATGTATAAAAGAATTAGACATTATTGCCAAGTAGGATTTCTATTGAAAATGCAAAGTTTATTCTACATATCATGGTAATATGGTACATTATTAGAATATGGACAAAAATTACATAATAATCTCAAGAAGAAAATAAAATGCATTTAACAACATCCAATACCCTTTTTCTGTTATAAATATTCTAATAATTAAAATATAAAGACATTTTCATAACCTGATAAAAGCACATGTAAAAAAAACCTAGAGTTACAGGCTAAAGACTTATGCCTAATGATTAGGACTATTTAATATCTTATTGGAGGTTTTAGGTAATATAATTAAAAAGCATTTTTAAAAAATATCATATACATTGAGATCAGAAATGAAATGGCAAAATTATCTCCATTGTTTGATGTAGAAAATTCTACCAAATATAATTTTTAAAAATATTGCAGCTAATGGCAAAGCAAGTTGAAAGAGAAGGTAGATAAATCACATACATAAATAGTTTTATTCCTAAGCACCAGTAATGACCAAACAAAATGAAACTAGACATCTTATTTACAATAGTATTAAAAGTAAAATAGAAACAAATTTAACAAATGGAGTACATGAGTGTTAGCTAAATGATATTTCAAAGACCTAAATATGTAGAAAGATCCTGTCTTCATGTACTAGAAAATTTAATATTGTTAAGATGACACTGTTTCTAAACTGGGCCAAAGATTCAATGAAATCCATATCAAAATTATAGCTACCTATTTTTTGGTGCAGAAATTGATAAAATTGTCCTGACAACTCACATGGAAATACTTACAAGTAGTTGAAATAATCTTGGCAAGGAGGAAGAAACTGGAGGGCCGTTCCAGCATTAACTACAAAGCCACAGTAATCAGACTATGTAGTGGGATAATCTATTGACAGAACTATGAATCACTGAAGCAGAATTCAGTGTCAAAAAATAAGCTTTTATGTGCAGTCAATTAATGTTCGACAAAGGCACTTTAACGTGGAAAGTGGTCTTGTCAACAAAATGCTGAGATATTGGGACACTTGTGCACTTTTCTAACTTATTATAATAAAATGAAACCACAATCAGTTCAGTGTATAAATCCAAGAGTTGAAACTATGAATTTCTTAAATGATAAAATTCTTAAAGCTTTGTGATCATGCTCTGGGCAATGGCTTACAAGATATAACACCAGAAGCATGAAAACAGTGCAAGAAAAAGTACACAAATAGAGAAACACACATCAAATTGGACATAAATAAAAATCCATGTGCTTAAAAATACAACTTTAAGGAAAGGAAACTAAAACTCATCAAGGAAGTTTAGAATAAATTCAACTACATATTTTAAGGGGAGTAACTCTGAGAAAACAACAGCAGTAACAAAGTCTCTCTGGCCTTCTCCCTAACCTTCACTAAAAAATCTGGGAAGAATTTTCTGACCTTTCCTTGAGGAATGTCTGATAAAGGTCCGTAGGAGGTGCTCTCCTGTATATCTGGAGCGAAAAATCCCTATCCATATCTCTCCAGACCAAGAGATTCAGAGAAGACTGAATAAAGGGCCCCTGCGGAGCTTTCCTGCATCCATCACCATTACATCAGTCTTGACAATCGAGTGCTCATCCTACCAGTAAAAACAAATATAACTGTCTAGCTCTTTGTGATATCAATTCTTATGAAGGTTCTTGCATTATAAATTTATATTAAATGAAATTGCTTTAATCTTGATATTCTCTCATTTGTTTTCAAGGCTGCAGCCATGAAACTATAACAGGTAGAAAAAAGATGGTTTTCCATCCCTACATCACAGAACAGGACAAATGTATGTAAATCATTATCCCATAAAGGATTTATATGTAAAAAAAGTATAAAAATTTCTTACAAGCACACAGTGGAAAGGCATCTACAAAAATTAAAAATAGGCAGGAGCTTGAAACAGACATGTTTCTTTAAAAATACATAAATGACCAAGTGGCATACAAAAAGCAAAATCGATATCATTATCCATTGGGAACATCTTGATTTGTAAGAGCCTTTCAAAAGTTCTAGGTAGATGACAGTTAAATATGAAAGTCACATTTAAATTATAAATATTAAGTAATGATAACTACACACTGTAGAACAGCAGTTCTTTAGTTTAACTGTGTATGTATTACTACAAAAGAGGTGGAGAGACAGACAGACAAATAGACAGAGACAGACAGAGAGACAGAGAGAGACAGAGAGGAGGGAAAGAAGAGTTGACCCTTAATACAATGAGGCTCATATGCTATTTGTTAGCCTAATTTCTCCATAGTAATGATAGAAGATTAGACATAAGGAGTTTACATGTAAATAGTTATAGATGTACTTTCTCTGATAGCTCTTGATTTTACAGCAGAGGCAAATTTTTGTTTCTTACTCCTTGTGTAGTAATGGAAAATGAAAGAAATACAGTATACTTTAATTTACACCACATTCTCACATGTTCATCTAGCTAGCTGTGTATACAAGGAGCAGTTTGTTACAAAATTGACATCTCCCAGTCATGAAGAGTTTTCTCTTTCCAACCAAATTTATATGCATAGAGTTGCTATTTCAGATATTATTTTTGTGGTAAGAATAGTCTTTTGGGACTTCATCTACTTTGGATAAAAGGAGTATGATGTTGATAGAATTCAAAATGCTGTTTGAAGAGGCAAGCAAAAGTGGGTCTCTCTTATTACCTTCGGAAAATAGCAATCTTGTCTCAATTATATTAAATATACTTATTTTTATATTTTCAGCACAGAGCTTTGAGATTTTAACAAGATTGATATGTAAATGATAAGTTATCATGATATGATTTTAATAGCACCAACACATCAGAAAAAGATAATTACCATCTTACACTTTCAACTATCCTTGGAAATTTTAAAATATGCAGTTGGGTCTAGGCATTTGGTGATTGTATAATACAGATGATATTTAAATATAAATGTTTTCTAAATACAAATCATTGAAAGTTAAATATTCAGTGGATCATAAATAAATATTCTGGCCCCCAAAACTATATGTGTGTATCAACATCTCTCTATAGTCATCGAAAACCAAAGAAGGATTTAAATTCACTTACCAAATAGCAACGGTGAATTAGGCTAAACATGAGTAGACCACACAATGCATATGGATTAAAGTAATGTACATATGTAATTTGCTACCTACTTTGTTGCCAGTGTATCTGTAATCTTTCTCCCATGTGGGTTTCTAGAGTAATCATATGTCCCTGTTAGTAAGTCATATTCATGCTAATACTAATCAATAAGCAATATCTATGTATATATTAGAAAAGCATTAAGTGAGATATAAATGTAAAATATTTCCTGGAGATCTGCACATACAGATCTGCTGTTGGCCGTTATCAAAGGCCACCTCAATTCAGCAGATGTTAATTAAATTCTTGCTTTAAGCAGACATTGATGTATGTACACTAGAGGGGAGGCAAGGTAATTCCAGGGCACAAATTTGGGTATATTAGATGGAGTCCCAGACAATAAGAAAAATAAACAAGTACTTTCTTTTAAGGAGAAGACTACCATGAAAATGAAGATTGTGTTTGTGTGTGTAAATTCACATGCAAAAGGCAGGACAGAAGGAACATTCAAGCTTTGATCTAATTGCAAGAAGTAGACCACCATGTAAACACAGAGGTGGAAAAACAATGCTTATGAAGAACATAGCTTATATAAATGCCTCCAGAATTTAATGAGCTCATGGTTGATGAAAGGACAGTCAATGTGCATGGAACAGAGTGAGAGAGGAAGAGTGGGAAAAGGTAAGACAGGTTAGCTCATAACTTCTCTTTATAGATGAAAGTCATGAAGGTTTTAGAAAACTAAAGAAATTCCAGGGTAAATGCCTATGCTTATTAGAGGACTGTACTGAATAAACTTGGGAATAATTTTTAATGAAAATTTTTGAGTGACCCAGCAAACCTTCTAACTAGTCTAGTAACTAGTCAGCTGCTGAAATGCAAACATATTTACATGAAAGCAAGGTAATAAGGCACACCTTGAAGCATTATCCATGTGTATAGTAATAGAACAACAATTTTTAGTATTGGCAGATTTATTTTCAAAATTATTTCCTTACTTTATGCAGTCAATCATTGGCTAAGTTATACTCCCTCTATCATGTCTCTTTCTTCCTAGAGTCTGTTTAAATTTTACTTTTCTTTACTGAAAAATCATTCATGTTTATTATGTGTACTTTTGAGTGCATTTGCTGATTCTGGATTTTCTACTAACAATGGCTGATAGAAAAAGTGGAGTGTCCCTTTCCAGTTCACTTTTCTGTCATCAGATAAGCACATTCCTGTCCCAGAGGAGAAAAGTACAAGCTAGAAGTTTATTTTAGGCTTCACAAAGTTAAAGAGAAAAGGTCTTGGAGTTAGGGGATAAAGAGTTTTATGAGTTATATAGATAACTGTATGACTAGATTTTGTCACAATTAGGTGAAATAATCATCTGTACCAATCTATGAAGCAAAGTAAATTTCAATAGTTAATGCATTCTGAAACAGCTTCCAACAAATTCAACCTTCTTTTTCTCATGCATTCTGCCTCCTGTCTCCCACACTTCCCAACTCGCTTGCAAGATTATAGCTGGATCGATGTTACCCACAGTATTAAAATCACGAAGAGATATTTCCTTCACAGATAAGAATGTTAATTCAGTACAATCACGCCATTTAAAACACATCCACTGAGTGTTGTTTTCTGTTTCGTTCTTACTTTAAATGTACTTGTGATACAGTGAGATTCCCATCATGTAAAAAAGTACATCTACTATCATGATCCATGTTATAATTTATGCTATCACGAAGAAACTGTGTTTCCCAAAGTTGACAGAGAGTGTAGAGAAAAAATATATATATATTGGTATCACTTTTAAGGAGATACTTTCCAACCTAAAAAATCTATTTAGTGGAGTATACAGCAAAATGTTATAAAATAATACATAGTATGGTTTATATCTATTTGTCTCCCAAGAGCCTCATGTACTCATCATGGGGCTTCCAGAAGGTAATTGAATTGTGGGAGCCGATTGTTTGCTTGCCATTAGGAGCTGGGGTCTGGTCAGAAGTCCTCTAGAGCCTCGCTTTAGACCTGCTGCTTTCATGCCACGGTCAGCTTCTCTTCATGGCATTCCCCTCTGCATACTGTCCTGCCTTGGAGCCAGTCAACTATGGGCTGAATGTGAGCTACAATAAATTATCCTTCCTTTCATTGTTTCTGTCAAGTATTTAGTCTCAGCAATCAAGGAAGTAAATAGGACAGATTTTGCTTCTGAAGAGGTGGGTCCCTGGCTATGATCCACCTATGTGATTGATAAGCTATTGGAATGATTTCCAGGAGTTTGGAAAGGATTTGAGATAGTAGATGGAAAACCAGCCCTAAAATACTGCCAGTGGATTTTAATGGGAGAGTCTACTAAGAAGAAAGAAGATCAGAAGACATATAAAATGGCATAATATGAAGATAAATCTAAGGAGATTTCAGCTGGGAACAGAGACACAATTAGCTGTTAAGACTCTAGGCTACATGTATTATACTTTGACGAAAAAGGAGTCTACATTTCATTCCTGCCTTGAGATTTTTGTGGGACATTGCCAACATATATGGTCAGGGAATTTTCATGGCAGCCTAACATTTAGGCTGTTGTATGGGTACTTTGGGGGGCTTTTATCCAGCTCTATGTGAATTAAGAAAAAACTGTACAGCTGAGTAATTTTAAAATTTTATAAGAAAGGAAGCTCCTGTCAAGTTGGGGCCTGTAAAGTTGGAGCAGAAGGGTGCTTGGATATTTATAAAGTTAGTATTAAAAAGAGGTCTATTAATTAACATCACTATAATACAATGGATACTGTGAGGGCATTTAAGTAATCAGCAAGACTCACCCTTCATGAATTTGACAGTGGAAAAGTGAAACACTCTGCTTTGAGAAGATAGCTCCAGGGAACCCTGCACAAAACCCACCTAGAAAACTGGCTTCCTGTGATTCTGCTCACAGAGGTCAATCGTCTAGGTATTCAGCCACATCAGCTCCACACAGCCATAATGCAAATGGTCCTGGCTACTCCCAGATCCAGCAGTAGACTTTGGAATCTTTCACATGCTGTTGGTTTTTCAGGCATGCAGAATGCAAGATCTGTGGGGTCAGTAAGGCATCCACCAAGATTTCAGAAGAATGCTTGGGAGGCCACGCAGTGTTCTTCTGAGAAGGCAGTGCATGAACCTATGAGACTCAAGCCAAGCTGTAATGGTGACCTCAGACAGTTGCGGAAGCTAGGGACATGGAACATGTGAAAAAAGCCATGAGGAATGTGCAAAGCTAGCCCCAGAGAGAATACATCACAGCTGCAATCACTGACAATGCCATAGTAGTAGTGGGCTTCCCAACCTCTCTGAGATCACATCTCATCGCTACAACTTATTCCTGGTGCTGGACATACAGCTATGAGATTTAACGTTTGCCCTACTAGGTTTTGGTCTTGCTTTGGTTTGATTTGTTTCCATTGCTCCCTTTTGGAGTGGGAATGTTTATCCTACACCACTGTATACAGAAAGGTTCAGTTCTCTTGCTTATTTTTACAGGGGCTAAAGGCTAAGAGTTTGCCTTAAGTCTCAGAGGAGACATGGAGTTTGGAGTGATGTTGAAACTGCTAGGACTTTTGCACAGCGAGACAGGCACAAGCCTTTTGGGAGCAAATGTGGGACGATCTGGTTATGTTCAAATGTCCCGCAGGGGCTTCATGTGCTAATAAGTGGAGCCTTTGGAGAGTGACTGGGTTGTGGGGCCTTGTTTCTCACTTACTATTAAGAGTTAGGTTCTGGTCATAAGAAGTGGGGCCTATTGGAAACAGCCAGGTCATTAGAATGTGCCCCAGAAGGGGATATTAGGACCAAGATCTTTTGTCTTCCTTTTCATCTTGGCTGTGAGGTGAATGGACTGCTATGATATACCGAATTATTGGAGGTTCAAAAGCAATGGGCTCAACTGCAAACTCTGAAACCTTCAGCCACAACAAACTTTTTCTATATATGTGTTGACTATTTAAGGTACATATATAATACTGGGAAACTGACTCCTCTGACTTCTTTAACAGAATGGCGTTAACTCTGAAGAGTAATAACTATTTCAGGTGTCTTAAAAGGAAAGGTCCATTGATAAAAGTATAAATAGAAGACAAAAAGATTTCTGATGAAAGAGAGAAAAATATATATATATTTTTTTTTTACCAGAAGGCAGAAAGACCATTTGACTGAAAAAGATCATACAACGGATGCAGATTTCTCCTGCGACAGTGAGGCATTTCCACGGTCTACGTTCTCTGGAGCAGTGTCTTAGTGGAGCTTCATCCTACTTCTTTCAGAGATTGTGTATCCCATGTCCTCCTGGTTCTTGCCTAAACATGTAATGGGCAGTGACTTTTAGCACAACATTTTAAGATAGACAAGCCTCAAAATGTGTCTTGAGAAACATCCTGGAGGGATTGTAAAGAGTTAACTTTGCAGTTCTGACTTTGTCCTGGAATTCTTCTCCTTGCCTGAATTGTTAAAGTATATATCCTTGTGGCCAGAGCCTGACCTGGTCACATGGTGCAAGGTAAACAACTATGGCCAGGCCTAGACATTCCAATCTATTACCATGGAAACCAAAAATGTATATAAGGTGAGAACAAAGGCAATTAAGGGCCACATTCTCGGTCGGGAATGGGGGGCAATGACTGGTCCAAATTGTTCCTAAATTAAAATTAATTAAAACTCCATTTGTTCTGAATGCGTCTTTGGATCCCCTGCGGAGTTTGACACGATTTCTGATTTTTGCCGCAACAAACAAACAGTGCGCCTCTCCTGCTCTGCTCTCCCCTGTCCTGCCCCCTTCCCGTCCCTCTCTCCTTCCTTGTTCGCGCTTCTATCTTGCCTCTTACTTATTGGCTTTTCATGAGCCCATCATAGTCTTATACATTTCAATATTTATTCCTCAGCCATTTTTTATTTATCCATCAACTCTTTTTGTCACATATGGATGACAGAGTGTTTCAGTTTTTGCTTTTTTATTTTCATGCAGAAAAGTCTGCCATCTACCAAAAGTGAAAGATCAACTCTGCTTTAATTTACTTCTTCAAACATCAACACAGTTCATAATCCCTATCAAGTAAAAGGAACTAAAACTCACAGCTACTCCAGGTGTCTCCTTCTACAGGCATTTTTTTATCTACTAAGAACAAGAATTAAAAATTACATTTTATTCTATTCCTTATCACCAATAGTATTTAACGTTTATTAATTATATGCTGTAAGATTGCCTATAAAACCCAAATTTAACATAAACTTAACCCACACATTTATCTCTTCAGTACAGATTGTTATTCTAGACTAAGAAGTAGATCTTCTGATTCACTTTTCCTCAATATATTGGATTATCAATTGCTAATCCTCCATAAATATTCATTCTTCTTTCCTTAGGACCTAACAGTGATACAAACATGAGGACAGATAGAGTCTTCTACTTCATCACTATTGATTATCAAGGAACAGAATAGGATAGTTTTGAGTTAGAGGTGAATGCACTAACCTCAAACTGATAGTTGACACAAAATTTCAATTCTGAATATGTAGGGCTGTTTGATGCTCAAATATCCAAGAGAGGTATTTGGCATAGAAAATACTAAAGATTAACCCTAGGGGCAGTGATATATCCAATCTGTTGCCACTTGCCTCTCAAATGTATAGAAGAGAACCCACACAGTATTTCTCCTCTTTCCACTATTTATGTTGAAAATGAATCTTCAGAAAGATAAATTCTACTTATCTTTTTACATGTCTACATGTGATTTAAGAAAAGGCACTGAATTGCTCTGTTTATTATTAATCATCATGATAATATCTTGTCCAGTGAATTAGAAGCCGAAGCCCAAAGCCAAAGAAGGTAAAATTATTTCTTGCAGATTTCAAGGTGGATCACTCTCAGAGTACAAAGGGGCATTCAAGGAGTCCGTGTGATGTAGCAGTGCATTTTTTAGAAGCCCAAGATTTAAAAATTCTCTCTTTTATGTTATTCCAAATTCCACAGGATTCCAAAATGAATTTATCCTGAGAATTAATAAACTAATGTTGTTTATTAATAAACTAACCTAGCTGGATCTGTGAGCTTGGAGAAGGATGAGATCAGGAGAGATGAGAAGATCTACATTAACCATTCTCTCTTCAAAATTCAAAGCTATTTTGGGTTGAGTTCTTTGCAAAAGTTTCAACTATGAAAAATAAATTCCATTTCTTTGAAAACTTGTAATCAATTCTCATGTCTGGGCACTTGCAGATATGGTTTATGAATAATGTTGAGATTTGAACAAGAAGTTTCTAGGGTTTAGCTTGAACTCCAGCCCTCCAGGATTGATGCTGCTGCATTCTCATAACTCCAATAAATTTACCCATAAATCTTTAAAGATGTCATAAAATATCAGAAGGTAGTTGAGTAAAATAGTTCATTTATTGCCACAAAATTCTTGTTGCATACCTGGTTTGGGTCCTAAATCAAGAAACCATAAACATAGGTAAATGTGTTTTGATGAAGGGTACAAAATGACATTGTTGTAACCTGAGAAAGCCTTTGACAAAATTTCTCTTATTTACTAAATGACAAAATATAAATATAAAACCTATTATCAGATACATTCTTAAATTCAAGTTTGAGGGAAACTGACATTGGAAAAGGGTCATCCTCAAAGCTCTCAGCATGTGCTTTTGCACATCTTTCTCTTTCTGTGCTGGATACTTGGTGAATCTTAATGTGGTCCTGACACTGTCCCTGCGCAACTGCCACCTACTCTCTTGAGGATCAAAATCTTCACCGTGTCTTGTTCTTAAACCAGTATTTGCAATAGAAATACTATAAAACATTAAGGGATAGATTATAATACCTACTTCTCAGAAATATGTGTACTTTTAACAACAAAGATTATTCTGTAGACATTAAAGTTCCTGATTTTTTTAAGGATGCTAATTAAACACTCTGCAAAGCTGAATAAAACACTGGATAAAATAGTGCAGACTGGAAAGCATCCAAGAGTCTCTGGTACTTCTAAAACATCAAGTCAAACAGTGAACATGTTGTTTACATCCTCTACTAATAAATATAACTCATTAGTTTCCAACAGAGAAACCTTCTGATAATGAAAAGACATAGCTGATACCCCCAAACACTGGGTTATACTTTAATGCGAAATATATAATAACAACAAAAAACAGCAGATACTCATCGATCTTTATCAAGATTTCATTCAGTGTTTGTCATGTGCTAAATATGCTTCACATGATTTTTACACAATATCTCATTTATTCCTCCTACATGTCTCAAAATGCAACGCATTTTGTTTGCTCTTTGAAAACAGGAAACTAGCTTAGTCTCAAATTAATATGCAACAGGTGCAATATAAACCTAAATTATTTGACTCCAAATTACTCAGAAAATTGCCCTGAAATCTCATCTTTACCCTTATGATTTCTCTGATCACCTTAGGTTATACAGGTCCCCTGAATTCTTATACCGTGCTCTCTGTTTGCCATCTAGCCAGTAATCTAAATTTTAACATCTCTCAAATCTAGGTCTTGTCTTTTATATAGATTTTTATATTTCTGAAGCACAGTATGCATGTATAACCAGGAATGTGAAAAAATATAGGGACTTTTAAACAGATCATCTATATTGTCTGAGGAATAATTCTGGCCTTTTATTTTAGTATATTACACATACTTATAAGGATTTACATTTAATATTATTTAATACTATGCTTTGTGTGGCAATCATAGCATAAGATTTACTTCTAATTCAGTCATTAAATTATTAAAATGTACATAATCGGTATTTCTGTACCACAATTTTCCCATTCTGGTTTTTAATTTCATTTACCTATTGGTTTTCTGTATTATGTCTGAAGTTGAGAAATCAATATGAAATGATTTTTTAAATTATCTCTTTAATCCTATAATCTCAGCTCTCGTTAGGCTAAAGCAAGTAGATTCCAAGTTCAATTGCATTCTGGGAAAGAGATCCTGTTCCCACATTTAAAAAAGGCGGGGGAATGGGGAAGTTGGGATGTAGTTCTGTGTGAAGGTTCTAGGTTCAATTTTCAGTGCTGTAAAAACAAAAGCAAACAAAAAGCCAAAATAATTATATATTTTATATTATTTTATTTCACTTGCTTCTTCTGGAATTTCAATAACTTATAAGTTATGTATAAATTGGAATTTTGTTATTTTTATCAACCTCTTCCTTCCTTGTTCATCTTTTCTTTCCTATAATGAAATAGATTCTCAGTCTCCTTCTCCAGACTTCCCAATTAAACTTTTCTATGTCTTGCCTTCCCCTGACATAACTTTGCAACGCTGAGTTGACAATTCTTTTTCTTCACATTTGTTTTCTGAAACATTTATCTCATAAGTCATTTTTTTGTTCACCAATTCCCAGTAAAGACTTATTTTAAATGCTACACTCTTCATTTTAGTTTGAACAAAAATTAGGCTTAAAGTTGCAATTATTTCCTTCTTAAAAGTGATTATTAGTCTTGAACAAGAGGCCTAGTGTTTTCTTTGTTTTTTGTTTCTTTTTTTTGTTAAAAGTAAAAGAACAAAAACATATTAACAAACAGACACAAAGTAGCATAAGAATAGTACAATCAAAACTGATCTACAGACAAGGTGACAGGGAATCAACAATGGTTGTTGCTTTACAAATTGATAACCTCGAAGTGTATATTCAGGAACATGGATATAGACATGCAAAATTGATCAAACAATTAATCATCAATATTCCTTACAATAAAGTGACCTAAGTCAGTAGTACAACTATGTTAGATATGCTGCATATACATACATACTTACATATATTTTTTAAATATAATTTTTCTTTCTTTTTTTTTTTTTTACTGGCTTGGCTCTTGCCAAAAACTGAAAATAGACCCAAATCTATCACCACGCACCAAACAGGTCAAAGTGGATCACAGACCTCAACATTAAAACAGAAAGTCTAAATCTATTGGAAGAGAAAGTAGGTAAAAATCTTGAAGACATAGGAGTAGGCAGAGAGTTCATGAACAAAAATGAAACTTCAAGGTAAACACTTCAAAGAATCAATAACTGGGACCTCATCCGACTGAAAAGTTTTTGTACATCTAAAGAAATCACCAGCAAAGTAAAAAGAAAACCCACAAATTGGGAAAAAATCCTAGCTGGCTGTCCCTCAGACAGAGCTCTTCTATCTAGAACATACAAAGAATTAAAAAATATGTACCTGTCCAAATTCAAAGACTGAATCCAGAAATGGGCATCTGAGATGAATACACATTTCTCAGATAAAGAAATACAAATGGCAAATAAATGTATGAGAAAATGTTCCACATCCTTAGTCATTCGAGAAATGCAAATAAAAACAACATTGAGATTTCATCTCACCCCAGTTAAGACTGGCCAGTATGAAAATATCATACAATAACAAATGCTGGCGAGGCTGTGGAGAAATAGGGACTCTATTACACTGCTGGTGGGAATGTTTCTTTTTGTTAAACCAGTAGAGATAGTCATGTGCATTGGGAACCTTCTGGTAGTGAAGGAGAGCTCACACAGAGCTGTGTGATTGCACTTCAGAACCAGCCTTAAGAGCCAGAGTCAGTAAATTCTTCTCTGTAGATTTGACAAAACACAGAATTATTTGTTATAATTTCCTATGTGATCTGGCGTCAACTCCAGATAGGTGGTTTGCCTGAATGAGACCCACATTCTGCTGACACTGCTCAGTGAATCAGAGATGAGCTTCACCACATCGAAGGTAAGGTTCCAGCCACTGTGCTATGTCCAGTGGTCAGGAGGATTCTTAGGACACCGGCCCAGCACATTAATCTAAAGGATTTATAGCACTTCTAAGAGGGGGAAACACTAGTATGTCAGTTGTTTTCTGGTTTCCAAGTTTTGTACCAGTTAATTAGTGAATATCCTGTCTATCAAACTATACTGGAAACACACTTACCACACTCCTTTGTGTCAACGTTTTGCCTTGGCCCGCCTCGTCTGTATTTAATGCATGTCACACTCACGCAGTTCTACAGCTAAGGTAGATTTTCTTTTCTATATCCCTGTGATTCTTTTAGTCAGGATTAGGTAGGGTGACATTATTTTACTCATAAATCTCATGGGTATGAAAATATTAGCATATGGTAAAAAACCTGGTAGGGCAGTTGGCATATACTTCATAAGGAATATCTAATACAGAAAGAAATGGTAACCTTAGAGAAACAGAGAACACAAAAAGACATGTTCAAGGATGCAATGTTTAGATATTCCAGCAGCAAGGAAAGCAAAGAAGCAGATGGCAGATAACCCTTAAGGACAACCCTAAGCAGAGAACAGGATCTCTGACTGGGACTAACAGAGGCAGAATTTAAGACTCTGAAGTTGGGAGGACTACAGACTGCTGAAATCAAAGCAAAATTGCCTTGAAATTAGGATCTAGTTACCACCAGGTTACAGGACACAGGTGATAGCAAATCAATTTTCCAGAATAGAACTAAAATGACTTATTATAGAATCCTGACCTAAAGTATCTCGGCTCTTTGTAAGTGGGGCCAAAGTGACACAGATCACTTGGGGAGAAGGACAGCTTATCTTGGGGAAAGAGCAATACTGAGGCAGATACTGATTTTTTTTATATTACCGTGTGTAATAGCAGAGTCTATGTGAAAAGAATCACAAACAACTTCCTGAACAATGAGGTGATGAAAAGAAATTGATGTACCCAATAATTCATTTCTCATTTTCCAAATACTGTGATGATTCTCATATGATGTGTATTCTTTTAGAAATGCAGTTTTATTGCCCAAAGCTCTGTTGCTTCTTTTAGCATCTATATAACATAAATTGACATTAATCTTGTTATATTTAGGAAATGTTCCCTATAGCATAGGTGAAATTGAGATAGTTATTCAACATTAGCTATTTATAACAATGTTATGTGTTATATCAATATGCAAATTTTAACAATATTTTACAAATTCTTATTATTGTTTTCTATTTATATTTATTTAATATTATTACCCTTGTACCACTTAAATGCCCCATTCTATATTGTTTTATACATTGGCTTAAAAATAATTAGAGAGTTGATTTCTAGCCTCATACACACAATAATATATTTGGAGATAAAGACCACATATGAAGAATAAATATGTAGTCATCCAAGAAGATTGGAAATACAGTTTGTTTTTATCTGAAATGCTTATAACCAGGAATGTTTCACAGTTTTTCATATTTTGAAACATTTGCATAGCATTTATCAGTTGTGTATTCTCAGTCATGAACTCACAAATTTGAAGTGCTTCAAAATCTGAACCTTTCTGAGTATCTGTAACAAACTGAAAATATTCAAATATTCTGATTAGGGATACTCAACTTACATAAATATATAAAATTCCTTATACATAGATGACTACAAGTTTATAAATAATAAAACATAAATGACGTTAACTTTGGAAGGTTAAAAACCTTTGTGAACATGCAAAACTATATGACAAAGCAAAGTTTCCTTAGTTGGAAAAACAGATATTCACCTGGACAAATATGTGTTTAATGCAGTACAATTAATTGGTAACAATGAAAGTTTGAGTGTCACAAATCTTAAAGAAAGTACAGAAATAACTGTTACAAATGTTTCCTATTATTTTATATTTCATATTTCATTTTTCCTTAAATAGAAGTATCATACTATTATCAAATACACTTACTCTTTCGTGATATTTTAGTTGTTAGAAAAACACCTATTTTAAATTATTTATTTATAGCTAGATGCATAGATTGAATTAAAATAGGTATTTTATCGATCATATGTCATAGCAATCTAGACTAATCTTTATGTTATGAACATTGTCGATATGTACAAAAGTGAAATCATTTTTACCTAATTTTCTCCTATGTTTATTTAGCATTTTACCATTCATTCTATAAAGAAAAAAATAACTAAAAGATATCAGGCACTCTTTTACTCTGTTCCATGTGCATTTCAACTTAGGAAAATTATATTCCTAAACAGTTGCCACCTAGCCATTCTCCCCAAATTGTCATTCAATAATTTCTGTCTTCCTATTTAATAAAGAACTCAAAGCTGGGCACATAGTTTTGAAGAGATGTGAACTTTAGATGTCATCTCTTTCAATCTATCTAATGCAGGTATCATCTCTGCATTTCAGTAATATAAACAGGAAGGTCTGCGAAGTATTCTACATGTGTGCAGTTCTTATCCCAAGTCTGGCAGGAGGCTGTTCCGGCTCACTTAACACATAACTGGGTCTTTATATTGAATGAGGCCACCACAGAGAATAGAAATAATTTAGCGATTCCAGGATGTGACAGAACTCTATTTATACGTATAGGTCTTTTCTCAGAGCAAGTCATTTTCTAAATTTTATGCAAATCTCAATGGTAGACACAGGGCTGTACTACTTGTGGATGCACATTTCTTAGGCTATCACTCACAAGGTTATAGCACAGGCAGGGCAGGACTGGAACTGAACACCAAAAGGAAGTCATAGGTAGTATGTGACTTAGTCAGCTACTGAGCATAAGCTTCAGGAGGAAGTGGGTTCACTATAGTTGATTCTCCAAATGGCAGGTTGCAGGAATGAATTGCAACTATTTAGTATATAATAATCAGGCTTTTAGAATTGATAAAATCATAATTTTGAAACTAGTGGATTAGTTCGTTGATTGTAATATAGGTAGCACAATTTGGTCTACAATATCACTCCTCTGCACACACTTGAAACTTCCCATGCCCCCAGGGCCAACCCCCTGACCTTTGTCTTAGGGCTCATTTCCAGAGGCAGAGATAAGAAAAACAAAGTCCACTGGAAAGTTCCAAAGTCACATACCAGGTGGCCTGCCTGCTAGACTGGCTGGCATGACCTACAATGACCTTTCCTCACTTGGACCTCAGGAAAGCTTCATACATATGGACTTAAATTTATACCTCCAATTATGACTGAGTGAATTTTGGGAAAGAGCATGCACAGTAGACAAAGCTGACCTGAGGCAGTACAGTGTATCATGCTCCTAGTCGTGCCCTGAATGTTCCAGTTGGAGGTGCCCGGGCTCCATGCAGCATTTTAAATTGTTAAATCCAGCACATTTGGTGCTTGAACCATTTTCCTTTCCAGCAATGTGAGCCTGCCCTGTCTGAGCATATGCTTTTGCCATTTTCCTTTCCCATGGCCCAAGCCCACTGATCTTAAGCATATCTTTGACCTTTAAACTTCTTTAAACCTCATTAAACTAAACTGCTTTTGCCTTACCGTTGTGTGTTATGTCCAGTTATTGCACATAACCTGGAAACTTGAGCTGATTCCCTGTCACTCAAGGCAGTAAGTTTCAAGCGGGATTTGGCTATAGAGTAAAAACTTAGTTTGTGAAAATGATTATTTCTGGAAACACGCTTGTAACCCAAAGCACTTGTATATCAAAGCAAATGTTCCCTTAAGAAATAATGGAAAGTCAAATGATTCATTCTACAGCCCAAAAATATTCATATAAAAGTGATTAGAATTCTGAAATATAATAGAAAAAAAGAAAAGAAAAAATACAAAGAAAACATTTTAACCTACATTTACCTTTGAAAACTTTCATGGCTGGTGGGGGGGGAGATGAGAGTAGGGGCAGACAGCTTTCACTGTCCTTGAAGGAATCACTGCTACTTATAGGCCCAATGGAATCTTTTTTCTTTTGGTGCATCCTTGACAAGAAATGCGCACAATGACACTTGTTTCTGTCTTCTTCTAAGGGCTTCACATAATTGTGACATTGCTTTGCCTTTAAACAGATTCATCACTCACGCCCCTACACTGCTATCCTGGTGGCGCTCTTGTACAAAGTGTTGCGGTTTTGCACATTTTTGCACATCTTGCTAATCTCATTTGGAGTGAGGGAACCCTCTGTCATTTTCTTCCTCCTCCTCTGCCAACAAGAACTTTTGCATAACCTCCTGCTGTTGGGATATGATTACCCACAATCCCACCACACAGACACACACACACACACGCAAGAGATTACAATCACTGGCTCAGTTACGATCCTGTGACGTTCAAGGTCACATATTTCTCGTATTGCGAGGTAACACACATCTATAATGTTAACTTTTTCAGAAATGTTTGCTCATCTTGTGAAACACTTGAGGAGCAAGATATTTACAATCTAAGGTTTTACCTAAGAGAGACTTTATTTTAGTAGTTTCTCATTAAACATTTTGCTTCCAATATCTGTATTCAACTTTAGGAAAACGCCCAGCTTCATTTGTATGAGGACAAAGAGGATAATTTTTTTAAAGTTAAATTAAGGATTTATTTACTTTGTTTCTCTTTTAAAAGGCTGTTTACCTTTTCTGGAATTATTTTTTAAAACATATAAATATCTATTTTAGAAAAAGAATGATTCTCTGAG
The DNA here is from genome assembly GCA_004027595.1 of Dinomys branickii. Taxonomy (NCBI): domain Eukaryota; kingdom Metazoa; phylum Chordata; class Mammalia; order Rodentia; family Dinomyidae; genus Dinomys; species Dinomys branickii. The sequence goes on along the minus strand of PVLD010006867.1, from coordinate 36,425 downwards.
CTTAGACACTTTCTAGAGTTTGTTACAAACTGTTTACATTGTAGAAATGCTTAGATACATATATAACAAAGGCAACCTGTGAAAACAACAGGATATGGTATGCCATAATATCCTAGGAAAAGGTCATTATATGGCATAATATTCTCTGAATATAATTTTTAAAAACTTATTTTAAAAATTAAAAGCAAAAGCATATTAACAAACAGACATCCATTTACAAAGTAGCATAAGAACAATACAAGCAATGCAGAATTACAGACAAAGTGGTAGGAAATTATCAATGGTTCTTGTATTACATACTGATACCTTCAAAGTGGTTTCTCATGGAAACAAATAGACATATGCAAAATTCATCAATAATTAATTTCTTGCTCCTTTCAGTAAAGCAATAGAAGTCAGTGTTCAACTATGTTAGCTGTGCTGTGTATACATATGTACATAATTTCCCCTTCTTTCTTTTCTCTTTTCTCTCATCCCAGCTGCTCTTTACAAGTGAGCAGTTTCATTTCATTTCACAATATCTATCATACCTCTTAATTTTTATACATTCTTTCAGGTTCTTATACTAGTGAGACAATACATTGCTTATCCATAGAGATCAGATTTATTTCACTTGCAAGTATGTTCTCTAGCTGTGGCCATTTACCTGTAAATGGTCGCATTTATCTCTCTTTATCGCTGAGTAATATTCCATTATATAAAAATACCATAATTTTTCTATCCAGTCCTCAATGAATGGACATATGGGTTGCTTCCACAATTTAACCATGACAAGTTGCACTGCTATGAACATGGGTGCACATAAATCACGGTGATATGTTTTTGGATCATCTGGGAAAATACCCAGAAAGGGAATAGCTGGATTGAATGGTACCTCTAGACCTACTCTGCTGAGGAATCTCCAAACTGCTTTCCACAGTGGTTTCAACAGTCTGCATTCCCACCAGCAGTGGAGAACAGTTCCTATCTCTCCACAGCCTCTCCAGCATTTGTTATTGGTTGATTTCTTAGTGATAGCCATTCTTACTGGAGTGAAATGAAATCTCATTATTGTACCAACTGAATACGCCAATGCTGTAGGATAGAACTAGTAAAGATGAGTACAAAGGAGACAAAGAGTCTCATGATCTTACAAATAAAACTACAGTCTCAGGACACAAACTTAGGTTTGTTGGGTGTTTTTTGTTTATTTGAGTTCTTTTAAATTTTGTTTTGTTCTTGTTTTCTCTTTTCCCCAGACAAAATAAGCAAAGATAATCTCATTCCCCTGCCCTGCAAATTGGCCTTTGTCACTGTTATGGTTGATACATTGTGTCAACTTGGGGAGTCTAGAGGTTTGGCTGAGTGACTCAGCAGGAAACTGGGGTGCTTACTTTGTACACATCCTGAGTCTATGGAAGAAGAGGGCATAAAGATTATGTGAGAGGTTCACGACCCCTGGGTGGGGGTAGACTGTTTACAATGTAGGGGAGAAAAAGAGGCTGCTTGCAGCCAGTCTTCCCTTTTGCTGGTTGTTTTTGCTATGTGCTGCCTCCATGAACATTAGCCCTCTGCCATGTGCCACTCTTCCTCTGAAGCAGCCAAGTATGGACTGAAATCTCCACAAACTGTAAACTAAATAAACCTTTCCTTTCTTCATTTTGAGTGTTGAGTATTTTGTCTCAGCAAAGAGAAAAAAATAACCAAGACAGTCACGTTTGAGTAGACCACATCTTTTCACCTCTAAAGTAGGCTTTTCCCTATTAGTGGACCACTATCTGTAGATGTGCCAGGCTGTTACTATAAATCAAGAACCAAGTTAGAATTCCTTATAGATTTCACAAATTCTAGTCCTAGCCCCAACTATAAGCCACATGTTTTTCTTGAGGATCTTCACTCTATTTTTTTGTGTGTGGACTTTTCAATGTTTGCCTAATAAATGCTTCCTATGCCTCTTATTGACTATTACTGAAAGTTCTTTTCCCAAGACAGGAGTCAATGAAATATACTCTACTACCAGGATGGATTAGGTTCCCTGTTTCAGTCTTGAGAACCTTCTCAGAGACCCTGTTCAGTGACACTATGAAAGTTTCACATTGAGTGTTAGGCTTTGAATATAACTTTCCTTTCAAAAGTCACATGTTGGAATTTAATACCCATGCTATCGTTTTAAGAGGTGAACTTCCTGTGAACAGTTAAGTCACAGGGCTTTGATCTCAGGAATGGACTAGTGCTCTTAGAAAGAGATCCTACTGCCTTTTTGCCCCTCTGCCTTGTTATAGTACAGGAATAGACTGCTACACTGAATGTTATAATTATGTATATCTAAAATGTGTCAATAAAATTGAATAAAAGTTTGAAAAAAATATAGTTGGAATATCTGAAAATATTGGGGAAACCTATATTCATCAACTGAGGAAGATTCTTTCTGAGAAGGAAATTTCTTTTTTCTGCTTCTCTTTATATTATTGCTTATGGCAATAAGAATAAATTATTAGTAATGGCATGTATTTTACCAACAGCACAATGGACACTAGAATAATTAGAAACTAATGTTATTATTGAGTCATGAAAGAATAAATTCACCGTTAACACAGTTTTCCTATACAGGAAAATTTGATTTATTATAAATGATTTGAATAGGTTTTTTCTTTGCCCGGGGTACCAAGAATTGAACTCAGGACTTTGAGCTTGCCAGGAAGATGCTTATACCACTCAGCTATACCCCCAGCTACAAATTATTTGAAAAAAACAGGAAATTATGTTCATTCATCAAGCAACTTTAAACAGAAAATTCAATTAGATTCACAAATTTAACTGAGAAAGCTGAATTAAAATTCAATTTGAATTTTAAGAGCTATTTCCTTTCATAGAAAACCTATAAGATAAATTATGCACTATGGCATTTATGTATTACAGTAAACAATGGTAACAGTGACAAAAAATGTCTTTTAACAACTTACAATGGGTGCATAATTTTCAAAGTATTTAATTTGCATTAACTCCACAAATAATTGTTAGTAACAATAACTATGCTATTAATATTTCATAATCTAGTATACTCATATAACAATTCTTTCCTAAAATAAAAAGTAATAGAAAATTAGTTTTGATTGACAATGATATAACATTATTTTGTAGAAACTTGATATGAATCCTGTTTCCACGTGAATGACCCATGTTATGGTGAATTATATGCAAAATGTGTGCTAAAATAACATATTAATTATTTTCATACTCTAATTTATCAATTGCAAATATATTAGGTATAACCAAATATTTATAATAAATGTTGATAACATTAAATATATTGTATACAAACTAAACCTATAAAAGAGCTTATCACAGTCCTTAAATTTTCAAATTAAAAATACTGAACTAGCTTGAGCACAGGCTCCATTAGATGCCAATAGATCTAATAATGATTAGATTCCTGTTAAAAATAGGAGCCCTTTCAAAGCATAGTGTTAATCACAGAATAAGAATTTTGGAATTTGATTTTACATATATTTGTATAGTGAATTATGACATGAACATCACTGGAAGAAAAGTTCATATTTAAAGCCATCTTTTATTTTATTAATTATATTTTTATTATCTCCATATAACATTGCTTTTGTGGCACACCTAACAGTTTCTAATGGTCTTATTCTAAATGGCCCTCATCTGCAACCTGGAACAGACATAAAAACTTACACAGAGTATAAACAACTAAACAACCTTTGAGGTTCAGAGACAACAAATCAATGCATGATAAATAACATGCTCCACTTTTGACTAAAAAATGGGAAGTTAAAGGGTTTCCCATTATCTCTGGCAAGAATAAAAGAAAATGTTCTGCCTTTGAAAATAGATGTTAGTTTGTCTTTTTGACAGAATGTAAGGTCATCCATAGAAGGCACTAAATATATTCTCAGTGAAAGGTTTTCATAAGAACTCAACAAGGCCCTTTCAGAAATAAATACAAGAAAAATATTCATATCTGCTGCCATGCATCTTTAAATAATTTAATGTATCCACAACCAAGTTATTTAGTAAGAGTATATTGGGTGTGAAGACACATTTTGATCCTGTTACGTGTCTTCGAATAAGTAAGAGAGATATGCATGTCAATAAATACTACTAAGTTTCTTGCAGTAGTATAAGAACAAACACAGAAAAATTTAGAATTACTTATGCTAATATCCCCATGCTTGTAGTAGGAAGCAGATAGAGGTCAATGGGAAAGGTATAAATGAAAAAAATACTTGTGAATGAAATTTTTTGCAAACTGGGTCTTGGAAAGTGAGTAGATTAGAGTAAATCTATGTAGTTTTCCAAAGCAACCCTCGAGGCCTACACAGGGCAGGTGAGGCTGGAAAATTTTAATGTCTATAACTTAGAGGCTACAAAGACTGAAGCGCAGTAGGGTGATGGTAGGAAATCAGATAATGAAATTTTAGGTCTAGCTCAGGCCTGTCTTGAGTGTCAAGAATATTGATGTTATAAGAAACAATAATGTAAGGTGACTGAGCAAGAGACCTGACCACTGAGAGAAAGGAAGAATTCTGCCGAACTTGTAGGGATGATGTTCAGTGATCACTGTGCTGCTCTAAATAGATAAAGAAATAAAGTCCTGAAATGAAGGAAACTTCTATAATGTGTCTAATAGCTATTTGTATAACTCTAGCAGTTTCCTGTAGCGAATTTCCTAAACGAAACCTATTCAGAGAACAAACGTACTAAAAAAAAAAAAAAAAAAAAAAAAAGCACAGTGGAAATCTCAACAGAAGAAATTATGTACAGTGTGTGCAAGTATGTTTGCCTAACATTTTCCTTTTATTTTTGCACATCATTTTAATGTTTATTTTATAGTATGGTAATTTCCTCTGTGCACTATAAGAAAATGTTTCATTTTTTTAATAAATGTTATTGGTACATTTTAGATAGATGATAGATAGATGATGGAGAATTTTATACCAGGGAGTTCATACCTGTATATGATATAACTTGATTCTTCTTTTTCCAAAGTGATTTATGCTTACTACATACTAATGTAAAGACACACGAACAGAGACCCTAATGAGCATTTTGGTGTGATGCCTTCTGTGGTGATACATCCAAAAGGCCACACAGTCTCTCAAGTATTTTTCTGGAAAATTTTTCATCAAAAAAGCTCTTCTTTCTCCCACAGCAAAACTAATTATGCTGTTGGCTGGAGCTGAAGAATGAGATAGGCAGGGGCAATCTGATTCTCATCTTGTTTAAACTTGTCAGTTTCAAAATGAAGTGGAGAGTTAGTCAGGGAAACTGGAGGTCTCTCTCCTAATTCAGAGATAAATTGGAAGTCCAACTCCTGCGTTTGGTTTCTCTCTCTCTCTCTCTCTCTCTCTCTCTCTCTCTCTTTCTTCTTTTTTTCCTCAGTCTCTCTGTCTCTTTCTCTCCACTCATCAGCAGGCATTCAATTTTTTTCAAGGGTATCTTTAAATCCAGCCCCTCACCTGAAATCGGGAGGCTGTAAGTGCTATTTCTCGTCTGATCACATTCCCATTTCAGGCCCAGCAATGCAATAACATAGGTTGTAGAAATGCATCTCTAATGTGCTTGGGAGCTGCCAAGACTTACATATTTTCCACGTGAACTTTTGCTCAGACCCAGGTATCTTCCCAGATGTGTTGTTCATGTGGCTTTTTTGATAACCCCAAATAGAAACTATTTTCAACAAACATCTCTTTGTGAGAACTTTGACTTCACAAATGGACTTAGTATGTGGTTAAATCAAGAAAAGAAAGGAGGCTAGGAGGGGGTGGCTCAGTAGGAAGAAATGTAGATGGGGTGTAGGGTGACTGAAAGAACGTATAGGTGTGAAGGGAAGTCACTGAAAAGGTTAGGGGCGTGTGACTGGCACAGAGAACAAATCGTGCTTCCTGTCACACCCCGTGCAGTTTCCAGCAGTTTAAATATGTAAATACAGACTGCTCAGTGAGAAGATTTCGTCTTCTCTTTTTTTAACCAAGTTACAGATTCCCTGAAGCCACTGGAGATTTAAATCCATGACTTATTTCTTTCCCCTTAATCAAAACATTTTATTTAATCAGGTGTGTATATGAGAGAGAAGAAAAGGATTTTTTTTGTTATTGTTGCTTTCTTTTCCCTCTAACACAGATTTTATTCTAAAGACAGTAAAGAGATTGGAATAATCCCTTTTTACAATTAGCTGAATAATATCTTCTTACAGCGAGCTGAGGAAACGCTATGCATGATTTTGTTGCTGAAATTAATACAGCTCACCGAATTCCATCCACTTGTCTACACCTAGGCACTCTGATTACTAACATAAATTTTCTCCATTATGTATCTTTATGGTGTGTTCTCTTAAAAAATGGTTTAAATATAACAAAAAAAAAAAAAAAAGAAGAAGAAGAAGAAGCTTCGATACTATTGACTTTATGGGGAAAAACTGTGATCTGAAGCCAAATGAACAGTTGGTTCTGTTCACAGTGCTCTCCCCCACGGCAGCTGCGGCCTTGCAGTGAGACCCAGCCGTGACACCACTTCGCCCATTCAGGTTAGGCTACACGGGCTAGCAGATAAGGGTTTCTTCATTATCGTCTTCCGAACCTGAGTCTTAAAGGTCAATTCATGATAACAGACCAGAAAAAGAAAAGTAACAGAAACAAAGGCAACAGAAAAGTTTCAATGTCAATTTAAAAATAATAAAAAAAAAAAGAACTGGTCCTGATAAGTAACAAAGAATCTTGATTTTGACAAAAAGAAAGAGCATTTACCATTTTTTCTAATCTCTTTAAAGTTTTTCAACAGTTCTAAATTAAATCCTTTTCACCCCTATCTCTTTATCCATCAGAAAATCCGAAGGGCGTTTGGATTCAGACATCCATTGCACCAAAGAGCTTTCACTACACAGCACAAACAAGCACTTTTATTGAACAAGAACCCAATTACTTAACCCAGCTCCGTTTCATTCTGCCCCGCAGCACTAACCTGACAGAGGCCTACTAATCTCTTCTGATGGACACTGCTACATATCCGTTCCGATACACAGAGATGATTCCTGGCCTTCTTGCGGAGAACCACTGATTAAATAAACTGAGATGCCCATCTTGGCTTTCTTGGGCCAATGCATAACAATGAGAAAAAGCAGATATGGGCCCTTTGAGCTTCTTTGTAAGGCATGCTCAGACAGGAAAATATAAAGAAAGAACATATGCTCTGAGAAAATGACCAGGATTTCCCAAAGTCTTGTATTGGCATTATGTAAAATTCTTTCTAGTTTCATTCAGCACTTTAAGTTACTGGCATACTCCTTATGCTTTTCTAGAAGACAAGAAAATCAGTTCCTTGCAATTCATACTTTATCTGCTGCTATTTATAAAATGTATTGATAATTAATATATAATGGCTTGATCTTTATGTCTGTAATTTTCAGTGCTAACTGGGCCTTAGAATAACTAGGAACTTCTTATAAAGAAGACTCGATATCCCTAATGATTCTGATTTAAGTCCTCAGGGCTGCAATCTGGACATTATTATTTTTTAAAGTTTATCCATGTTCTTGTGATATGCACCAAAGAGAGAGAAGCATTAGTTCACATGCTATTCTATAAGAATAAGGAAGGGACATTAGTTAAGCCTGACTTCCACTAAAGTAGTTTTCTATAAAAACTTCCTGAAGTTACAGTGCTTAAAACTTTATATCCTAAAGAAGATCATTACTTCATTTAGTTTTTAATATTAAATCTTTGGAGAAAGGCCTCCCAGGTACTTCAAAATATCCATGAACAAACTGTTCATGACTACATTGCTAATATTTAAAAAACAACTCAATGATTTAATGTCATCAACACATAATAATTATGTACACAGATGTACTGTCTGCACATACACATGTAGACACATGCTGCAAGGTTCTGAGCATGGAATAACAAGAATACCCTCAGTATAAAGTATCTTAACAATATACTGTTTTATATATACTTATATTAGTATATAAATGTTTACATGTTTAAAACATGTTTAAATTTAAAAAACATATTATAGCAAAAGGCATATTCCCATCAATCACCCTCAGAAATACTTCCCCTCTTTTTGAATACACCTGTCTTCGTGCTTTCAGATGCAATCCTGCAACTTCTCTTCTGTGAGCATCTTTACTTGTGCTATTGTGTGTCCTGAACTGATTTGAAATATTTATGTTTCATGGTCACTTTATCTTTGGGAAAAAGCTAAAGCTAAAAGTCACAAGGTACCAGATGCCAGCGAACAAAGATGGGGGAGGACACGTTGTCCTATTCTCACAAGTCTTCCTTTCCATTGTGTGGCACTCGGCAGAGTATCACTGTATCTGGGATCACACTTCATACAAAAACTTACAAAAGAGCATCTCAAGAACTGCTTTAGCAAGTGGCAAGAATAGTATGATAAGAGTACCTTGATGGGGTTTAAGTAATGTGTTTTTTACTGTAGTAAAAGATTTTTTAACAAATATTCATTGCATATTTTGCCACACTGTACATAATGCCTTTTGGAGACATTATAAATTGCAGTGTTTATAAAGGTAATATTAGACTTTTATTTTTGTGTCTTTGTTTTTAATTTATAAATACTTGCAAGAATTACTTTAATTATCAGAGGTTAATTCCATAGGGAATAATAAACAACTGATCTTTATTTTTTGTAAAGATAGAGTGTTTTCCCAACATTGACATGAAATCTGCTCTCCACTGCTTTGGGGCTATATAGAATGATCTTCTACATGACCATTTCTAACTCACTGACAGGAAAATGTACATTTTCTATTGGTGAGAGGAATGCTTTTTTCAATTTTTCATATTCCTTCCAGTATTTTTGTGTTTTATGGGATATCAATCTTAGAAGAGTACTGTTTTAATTAATCTTATTTTTACCAAAACAAGTCGAAGTGTATGGTACCATAGGTTTATCATTCTTCCTGAACTTGATCTATGTGATCAGCGATGCTCTTAGTGCACTGAGTAAAGAACCAGAGTCACTTTCTGCAGCTGCACACGGGCAAGTGACACCACTGGTTCCATTGCTTCGCCCCCTCAATAAAGGGTCTAGGGAGGAGACACGTGGGAATAGTGTAACACAAGGAGGTGGGCACATGGAGAATTGAGCATCTCAGCTCACCTGGAATAACAGAACAAATCTAACTACTGCATACTTTGGAGGGGAGAAAATGCTGGCCTAAGCTAGGATGGGAAAGGGAAGGAAGAATTCCAAGGGAAACAACATCAGGGGTGTCATTTGAGAGCCTGGAATACTATGGTTCTGCCCTCTCTGACTGTGGGATCTCTGTCCACACAGTCAACGTGTCATGAGTAGAAAATACTTGACCAAGAATTGTATCTTCATTCTGAACATGGCTAAAGTGTTTTTCCTTGTAAAGTTCATTAAATAGTATAGTAGAATCACTATTTAAATAACAATCAGACTGTGTTCAGCTTTACAAATCACATACAGATGACTTAAAGTATATGGGAGAATATAGGCATAGATAATATGCCAGTAGATAATAAGCTAATAATAAGTCCTTTATTGTGAGGAATTTGAGCATTATGAATTTGGGTACTTAAGTGGGTCCTGAACCACTTTCCTATGGCTGTGTGTATCACGGGGCATGGTGGATATTCTGATACTGTGTAGAATTTGGAGCAGAATAAAGAGAGAAAGGCCGGTTAGGTGAGGAAGTGCATAGAAATGAACCGTTTATATTTTGGGAATTTGGATTTGATCCCACAGGCAATGGAAAAAAGAATACGTAATTTTTTGGCCTGGAAAACACTGTGTATCTGTAAGAAACTAAATAAGACTGAAAGTACATATAATAAAGACTCTCTCAGCTAAAATAAAATGTCTACATAAATAACGGTAGCTTTTTAGCTGAGATGACAATTTATTACTTTTGTAATTTGTGCTCCCTATTGGGAACAGAGTCATACACTTTTGTAAGAGATGATTGTATTTTTCATTAAGTTATGCACAGTAGAAAAGAACCAACAGGTGCCTAATATGACTGCTTGTGGTTAGGATCACTTTCAAATTTGTTTTGACATAGTATTTCCATCAGAACATTCTAAGTCAGTTAATAAAATATATGGCCTACTTCCATTAGACATCATTTATTGCAAGCTGTTTATTATGATTTCTTTTCTTCCAATTTCATGTCAAATGAAAGGCCACATCTCAGCTTCTCCTGAACAATTTTGAGCTTCAGCTTCTATAGCAGGGATGTCTATTCATATTCTAAGATTGGAATCCCCACTGAGAACAGCAGGGATCCATAGTAAGGAAAGAAAATTCATAGCAATGTATATGAGAAGAGGTATGGTTTTTTTTCTCGTTCCATTTTAATATTCTTTAAAACAGCATGCTGATTTCCTCTGAAGTGAGACCATTTCTCTAACAACGCTAAACTTACGGTTTTAAACAATATGCTCTTCTCTGCAATGTCAATAAAATACTCTTTTTCACAACTACAAATGTGTATTAATGAGTAGTTTTAGACAGTAGTGGAACAAATCTGTTTATTTCATACTTAAAATATGAGAAAAAATGGTTTTGTGGGACACAGGAAGTGCAGTTTGTAACATCAGTAAATAGATTAATTATTATTGGCTTATGTTTATTGTCAAATTTCCCCTGCTAATTGAGCCAAAGATAATGGAACTGGCAGACTAGATTATTTTCTGGTGTTTTTAAGGTCAATATGTCAATTAAGATTGAGGACTAATTCATTAGTGCTAGACAAAAAAGTAAAATGAGCATGCTGAGGTACAAGAGATTGTGAGTTTGAGATGTCAAACATCTGTGTTTACTCAATGACAGCCCCAGTTCTCCGTTTGGTGAAGTGATTTGGAGGCATAAGTTACTTCTTTGGTAATATGACCAAGATGAAAATTTTCTAAAATCAAGTAACACTAGAGCAAAGATGTCTGCTTCATATCAGTCAGTGACTCATCATACATATTTTTTTTCATTCTACATATTTTGAAGCAAATTCTCCAAGGGCGTCACTTCTGTATTTCACTGGAATTTACCTAGAATTTTTTCACAATTTATTCATTCATTGAATGAGGATTTCTAATTAGCTAAATGTATAATCTCCTTCTGTGTTGGCCACTTTGGAGGCAAAACCAAAGAGGCAACACTTACGATCGCTCCTCATATAACTTACTGAGGCAGACAGCAAAGAGTGATGCAACTAGCGTTCATTAGAGCTGGCCTAACTGCTGCCAAAGAGAAGCCCTGCGTGCTGTGCAATCAAGCAAAAATGAATACAGATGTGTGGTCCACATATGTTCATAGAAGAACTTATAGATGAGGTAAGAGACTATGCCCTGGCTCTCAACAACAGTTAAACATTTTCTCCAAATATGTTGTTATTGTTGCTATGTTTTCAGTACAGGGTGTCTGTCTTGGTTACTCTTCTCTCGTTGTTGAGACAAAATACCTAACGCCCAAAATGAAGGAAGGAAAGGTTTATTTAGCTTACAGTTTGTGGAGGTTTCAGTCCATACTTGGCTGGTTCTGAGGCAGAGTGGCACGTGGCAGAGGGCAAACTGTTCAGGGCGGCAGAGCACAGCAAAAGCAACCAGCAAAAAGGAAGAATGGCTGCAAGCAGCCTTGTTTTCTCCCCTACATTGTAAACAGCCTACTCCCACCCAGGGGGCGTGTACCTCTCACATAACCTCCACGCCCTCCACTTCCACAGGCTCAGGATACATACAAGGTAAGCACTCTGGCTTCCTACTGAGTCACTCAGCCAAACCTCTAGACTTCCCAAGATGACACAATGTATCAACCATAACAGCGTGGCATGTGCTAGGCAAGCGCTCTAACACTAATTACATTCCTAGCCTACTTCTACTTTACCAGTCTTGCTAAATTGCCCAGGTTGCCTTTTGCCTCAGCCTTCCTGGTACTAGTGATTACAGACTTGAGCCACAACACCCTGTTCTGTAACAGTTTTAAATCACGTGCTCATACTCACAGGCATCAATGACGGACACGTACACAGGGGCCAAAGGGAAAAAGAGACATGGGATGGGAAAACACCAGACAGTCCTGAGTCATCCTTGTGAGAATTAGTCATGGGAAGATGCGGCAAAATGAAGTGTCCAAACCCCCCGAGACAAGTTCAGGGAAACACATAGGAGTTATAAAAGAAGGAGCTGAAACAGTAACTCTCTGCAAATTACTACCCTTTTCACTTTGAGTAACTAAGTTCCTTTCTGTAAAATGGAAAAAATCTGAGTCCCTACCCTATAGTATTGTGAAAATTAAACAACAATATACGTCAGCCAGGTAAACTTGTGCCTGGTATAACCTGAGCAGCAGCTGCAGTATCTCTCTATCATCATCACTGCCAATAAAGCAGAAAGCCGCCCCTGTACTCCAACGTTAAGGAGCCGCTGTGGAGATCTGGCCTGGCACTTACTGCTAAAGTCACAATGTTCCCCCACTGAACGCGAACACTTTGTAGGAAACACCAGCATCAGGAAGCGAGACAAAACACAAACAGAAAAGGATGAATTCATAATTATATCCAAGCACAAAAGTAACTTTATTAAACAAACCACAAAGTAACAGAAGCATTGCCCACCTTGGTGACAGGGCTGCTCTTACGTGCCTGTCTGAGCTCACCTTCAGTCTGTTATACTTTCCTTCTGGCTGAAATTTATTAAGACTCCGAGCCATAGATTTACAGCAGCTTCCACATAGCTCTCCATCCAGAGCCAGGAACCATTTACTTGATCCCTCCCACAAATCACACAGCTCAAGCCAAAATCCTGAAATAAGTCATTTCTAATATCCTTTTACTAAGGTGCCCTACAGCTTCCTCCTATATGTGTCCTCCCTCCCCGCAGGCCACACCCAGCATGAAGCGGCAGCAGGGCCATGATATTATTTTAGCAACATGTTATTATCATTATGATCACTGTCTGCATCGTCATTACACTCACCTATAGCGGAAGATCTTACCCTAGTTTTGTCATATATTAATGAAATTTTAACACTTATGTTGTCATTAGAGTCAAAGTAGTAAAAGAAACCATGTAAGAAGAGAATGTCAAGAGGCAGAAGTAAACTGCGAAGGGCTGAAGCATAGGAGGACACCAGTATTAAAGGAATGCACCAAATGAAAGGATGATTATTGTAGTCAATGACTGCATTCATGGGTATCCGGGAAGGAGAAACAAGAAGACAATGTAAAGAGTCCAAAGAGTGTCGTGGTACAGGATGCAGAGATGCCCCGGGAAGGAACTACAGGGAAAAGCCTATCCAGGTGCCTATGCCTAACACGAGGTGGGGAATTTTGTCTTCTTTGAGAAGTCTTCCATGCATGTGATTGGACTGAGGGGGATTTACTTAAAGAGAACCACAGGACTACAGAAAGGATTCCACCTGACAGGGAGAGGTAAACATTTTATTCTGCTTTATGAAGGGGGGTGGGGAAGGGGTCCTTTGCATATTCAGGCAGAGTTTTCATTAAGCAACACCCTAGACTATATGAGAAGAGAAGAGAGAAAGATCCTGGTTAGAGAAATAACCCTGAGAAAGAAGGAAGGCATTTCATTTCCAGGAGCAAGAGGAATGGAAGGTAGACACCTAACTAAATGTGAAGGTGTGTGTGTCAGGGTGAAGAAAAGGAAGCTAAGAAACACTGTCTTTGTTGGTGTGTTTTTTTCAGTCAGGGAAAAGTTCAGGATATTGGCTGAGGGTGAGCATTAGGAGCTCATTTCTGTTCACCTGGAACAGTCAAAACAGTGGGAATGACAGCCAGGGAGAAAAAAGAAGGAAGAGGAGGGAAACCTAAAAGATTGCTAGATATTATTAACTCTGATTTAAGACATAATTTTTTACCAAAGTTGTATATATTCTTGAGCAGTCACTTTTTTAAAAATTCTTATTTTATTCTAATTTTTACTGGCACATATTTTTAGCACACAGTCTTTGCATTCATCTTAGGGAGAAGTTTCAATTCTTAGCATATCTGAATACTTTTTATCCTCTTGCATGTTCCATTGACAAAAGATCTTTCTGCTTATTTTCTATCTTTAGTTATCTTTACGGTTATTAATACTTCAGGGTTAATGTGTCAGGGATGTTAGATTTAAGCGTCTGTGTCTGATTTCTTTCCCTAAATATTACAGTCTCAAGGTGCATCTATTTTTGTACAAATGACCCAAATATTTCCAGAGCATTACACCACTTAAGGATAAATACCACATTTAATTTACTCATTCATCTGTTGATGGATACACAGCCCACTTCCAATATTAAGCTGTTAGGAGTTGTATACAAAATAAACAAACAAAAGAACAATACCAGATGCTGCTAAAGCTGCAGGGAATAAAAGCATTCTTTTCCACTGTTGATGAAATCATTATGGAGATTCATCAAAATCTACAACTAAAAATTCTCTTCAGCCCAGCTCTTCTCCTTCTGAGCATCTTCCAGACAGAGCCCAAGCCATCCCACCACAGTGATACATGCACATGCATGTTTATACCAGCAAACGACAGGCAATTCTATTCTCTAATAAGCGTGTTAATAAAATGCTGAGCTAGGGACCTTTGAGCTGAAAGCAGAACAAGACCAATAAGTATGAGTGAGTGGCAATCCGCTGACTGTGGTGGGAATTCTGTGGTGAAATGTTAGGCAGAACAAAGGAAAGAAAAAACAAAACGCAAAAATGACGAGAGCACAGCTGAAACGAGTGAACATGGGCCAGGGCTGGATGCTTGAGAGCCAAAGCCAAACGCAGAGGACAGAGTAAGGGGTCAGCGTTCCACTGGGCACAGAGGATACAGGAGCCCAGGGCTCGGGGGCCTGTGCGTGGAGGATGCTAAAAGCCGGGTGCAGCAGAAGCGCCACCGAGGAAATCTGAGTTTCTGAGCAAAGACAGGATTCTTACTTTGCTACAAAAAGATGAGGGGAAAACTGTAGTATTTCTCACTATGTTTCCCAAAATGTACAGTGTTGTGAGGTAACAATATTGTTAAATTGGCGTTAAGAGTTTTTACATATTTCTCAAAGAGAGAAATTATGTACAAATCCTATTTTCTGGAGAAAATGCAGAAATGATATACTTGTGCCTACAGAGGCCACGTGCATTAAGAACAAACAAACAACAAAGAAACAGAAACCTACACATTGATTATAGGTTGTAGAAAGGAATGTAGCTTTGCTGGAATCTGCTCATATGACTATAAAACAGCTTCACATGATTTAAGAAACTTACACTCTGATATACTCTGATTCTTCTGTCACTTTTCTCTGTGTGACATTCTTATAAGGAAGAGACTAGATAAATTTGGGGTTTCCGGTAAATAGTTGGTACTTGTACTATACTAAAGTTTCATTTAGCCCTTTAAGGAAATTCAGTATTCTCACACTTACAGAGATTTTAAAGAACATTTCATTATATATATATTTTTTCTTCTAGCTCTATAGCTTTCAGAGGAAATTTACTAGTCTAGAAATTTTTTTAAAAATCAAATATTTTGCTTGATAAAGATGACTGGACTTGGAGCAGGGGATATAGCTCAGTGGAATAAGCGCCTGCCTAGCAAGCGCAGGGCCCTGAGTTCGATCCCGAGTACTGCAAAAAAAAAAAAAAAAAAAGAAAAAACAAAAGATGACTGGACTCTATATCTATATTATGAAATAATAAATCAGTTCTCCAAGGACAAAAGTTACCCTATTTTACCCCTGAGGGAAAAAAATATGTATTAATTCTTAATAGTTTAACTCTGTCACTTTTAGTAACGTCTTATTTTTTATATTTAATTGAGCATCATTGTAGGAATGACAGAATTACTAAATGGATATCAGAAGGACAGACCAAAATAATACTTAAATAAATAAGATAATCTGCATATACTGGATATCTGGATAGTCTACTTGTGATGCACGAATTTTTTTTTTAATTAGGTGATTTGAGTACTGTATCAAGCTAAAATGTAGTCAGTAATTTTCTATTTTTTTTAAGTTCTGGTACTCCTAGGCAACACTCTTCTCCACTTATCAGAATGATTTTTTAATAAATTATCAAAACATAAACTAATATTCTCTAGTTACTCCAGAGAATTAAAGAAAATTAAATGAAGGTAGAGTCCTCACCACCTCCTAAGGATATTTTTTGGTTAATTTCCAAGACTATTTTTAGCTAATTTTCCTTGGACCATTCCTTTGCCCTTATTCTCCATGAGTGATTAAGATCTCTGCTTATTCATTTTGCTACCGTACAGGTATCTGTTTCTTGAAACTTTTGAATTACCTGCAGGGCTGAGAACTTGTCAGTTGTTACCTAGGCATCTGCTATATTTCATCGTTGCAAAATTTCACTCCTACTGAGTTTATATATAAATAATGAGGCTGAGTTGTATGTTTTTGGCTAGTATCCTGCCTCTTCTTTCATTTGTAGTTTTGAAATACATGATCTTCATTGTTGTCTTTGCATTTGTATGTATCTATTTGGATAGGCAGAAATTTTTCAGAAGTCTCATCATTTTTAAACATGTTCCTTTAACTTTTCATGTAATTTGGTGGACACTAGTCAAACAAAGTTATTGAGTCCTTGAGATATTTTTATTGTTTTAGTAGAGTATGTTGATGGCCTAGAATAAAAAGATAATGTTAAATCTCTCTTTAATGTGTATATTAGCTAGATCTTGGAGTGACATTTTATATTTGAGAACAAAACATTGTTAAAATAATTTTACCTATTTCCTTTTTCTTTTTCTTAGCATACCTATGAAAATTTTTAAAATGCATGTGTTTCACATTTGTAGTTACTATTTTAGAAATTTGAAATTAGTACTGTCAGCAAAGGTGTTCTACAAATATAACATAAAGAATATTATAAAATCAATGTATTATAACAATGAAAACATAGAAAATATAATTTTTAATATTACTGTTATAGTATCAGAGAATGGAGAAGTAACTAAACATTAACCCAAGTGCTTTAGTGCTTTTTTATATCTCAGGTGCCATTCCTCTGGGGCATTATTAAACTCCCAGAAAAAGTAACATGAAATTGCTCCAACACATCCCACCATTTTTCAGGGATTTTCTTTTTTTATTGTTTCTCTCTGAAAATGTCCGAAATCTTAACAACAGCTGCTTTAAAACATCAAATGATAACAGCCAGATTTCAAACTGTTTTAGAGTAAATCTCAATAATCTGGCAGCAGCGGAGCAGGGCGAACTCGGAGACCGCGCTCCTCGGGCAGACTACGCTAATCTGGGCTGTGGACCAGGATCCAGCTCAGATCCCCACCCCAGCAGCCGGCGCCATCCTCGGCCGGAGAGCGGGCCCTGTGGCGGCTGTGGTCGGCGGCTCCTGTGAGAATACCAAGGAGGCAGAGAAGCAACGGGGAGTGGCACATCGCGGGCAAGGCATGAAATATTAGCAATTTGAGGATCTCCTGCCCGCTCAGATTCTGGAACGGGTGAGCCGACTGAGCAATGCAGCCGGATTTCTTAGTTGAGAAGAAGCTCGACCCAGGGAGATACATCTGAGCAGCATTCCTGCCTGTATGATCCCAGGGTGAGTTGATTAGGCACCCTGACTGGATTTTTGAGTGAAGGAGAAGCTCTGCCCACTGAGGGACATCCGAGCAGCACTACTGACTGCACGGACACCGGGACAAAAGAGCTGGCTGGGTGCCCCGACCAGTTTTTTGAGTGGGGGAGGAGCTCCACCCAGGGAGGAACACCTGAGTGACACCCTGCCTGCACGGTCCCTGGGGAGGTGAGCTGTTTATGCGCCCCAGCCAGGTCTCTGGGTAGGGAGTAGCTCAGCACACAAAGCAGCATACAAGCAGCCTATTGAGCAGAACTCTCAGCAGAAAACTTAAGGGACATTCTCCCGAAGAGAAGGAGTCATTGGAGGAGCCTCTGCAACAGACCTTTGCCTGGTGAACTGCCTGGGTAATTTATTGCTCAATATTTTGAATCTGATACCCAAAAATAGGAAGACAGAAGAACAAAATGAAGTCTCAGGACTCAACCCCACCCAGAATAAATCCTGAATGCGAGGATACAGGGGAACTAGGAAGCCACATACGTGCAAGTTCTGAAACAATTGCAACCAAAACAATGAAACAACTCCAACAGGCCATAGAAGAGCTTAAAGCAGAAATAAGCCACATACCTGCAATAATCTCTCAGACAAAAAATTAACTGAAAACTATAATGGAACAAATGTTCCCTGCACATAGAGAAGAAATAGATAAAAGACTAGAAGAAAGTAGGAAACAAATGGAAATGTTAGAAGAGCAATTTAGGAATGAATTACCAAGAATGAAACAGGTCCAAAGAGATTGCCAGGATTTGAAAACTTCCATTGAAAGCTAGCAAAATCGCTTAAATGAAACCGAAGATAGAATTTCAGACCTTGAAGACAGCATGGCAGCTTATGACCGTGAAAGGAAGGATCTCATAAAATCATCAAAGACCCAAGAAAAATCAATCCAACAGCTGCAAGATGAGGCAAATAGAAATAATATTCGAGTAATGGGAGTCAGTGAAACAGCAGGGACCACACAAACAATATAGAAAGAATATTTGCTGAAATAATAGCAGAAAATTTCCCAAACAAGGTAAAAGATACTGAAGTTCAGTTAATCGAGGCATATAGAAACCCAACGATCCATAATCCAAAGAAAAACACACACAGACATATAATAGTCAAGATCCCAGATATCCAGCAAAAGAACACAATATTAAAAGCTGCTACAGAAAAGAAACAGATCACCTATAAAGGAAAGCCCATCAGAATCACAGCAGACGTCTCAACGGAAACCATGAAATCAAGAAGAGCTTGGAGCAAGATATTACAGATTCTGAGACAAAACAACTTCCAGCCCAGACTGATGTATCCTGCAAAACTATCCTTCAAATTCAGTGGTGAAATAAAATATTTCCACGACAAAGAACAACTGAAGAACTTCATGAGTGCCAAACCAGCATTGCAAAAAGCACTAAAAGATATTCTAGACGGAGAAAATAGAGACCACAATCCCAAGAACAATGATAGAAATAACTCCCTACACAGAACAAGTAAGTAAACATTCAGCAAAAGAAGGAAAACAACAACAGGTAAATAACATGACTAGAATAAGCCAACATATAACCATTATAACCATTAATGTAAATGGCCTTAATTCACAAGTCAGAAGGAAAAGATTGGAAGAGTGGATTAAGGAACAGAATCCAACGATATGCTGTTTACAGGAAACACATGTTACTCAAAAGGAAATCCACAGCCTGAAAGTGAAAGGATGGAAAACAACTCTACATGCAACAGGTCCACAGAAAAAAGAAGGGGTAGCTATTATGTTAGCAGACAAGGTAAACTTCAAACCAAAAACAATCAAAAGAGATAAAGAAGGCCATTACATACTAGCTAGGGGAAAGCTGCAAGAGGAAGAGATAACAATCCTAAATATTTATGCACCAAACAATGGAGCACCAAACTTTACAAGTCAAGTCTTAACAAACATGAAAAATCAACTAGCTAATAACACTATTTTAATGGGGGACCTAAACACCCCTCTGACGCAGAGAGACAGGGCAACTGGACAGAAACTCAGCAAAGAAATAACAGACCTGAACCAAAAGTGTGAACAAATGGACTTAGTAGATGTATACAGAGTGTTCCATCCCACAACATCAGAATACACATTTTTCTCAGCTGCACATGGGTCTTTCTCTAAAATAGACCACATTCTAGCCCATAGAGCATATCTACTTAAATGCAAAAGAATTGAAGCTATCCCATGCATATTATCGGACCACAGTGCAATGAAACTGGAAATTAATGACAAAGGGAACTCCAAAAACCGTGTAAACACTTGGAAATTAGACAACAACCTCCTGAATAACCAATGGGTCACACAAGAAGTTAAAGAAGAAATTAAAAGATACCTACAAATAAATGAAAATGCAAGTACAACTTATCGGAATCTGTGGGATGCAATGAAAGTAGTCCTCAGAGGGAAATTTATAGCAATGAACTCATATATAAAGAAAATAGAAATAGAGCAAATAAATAGCCTAATGCTACACCTCAAACTCTTAGAAAAAGAGCAAAACGCCAAACCAAGAGCCCAAAGAAGGGAGGAGATTATAAAATTCAGGGCAGAAATTAATGCAATTGATATGAAGAAAACTCTACAAAAAATAAGTGAATCAAAGAGTTGGTTCTTTGAAAGAATAAATAAAATTGATAAACCCCTAGCCAACCTTATCAAAAAAAGAAGGGAAAGAACTCAAATTCATGCAATAAGGAATGAAGAGGATGAAATCACCACAGATCCCACAGAAATCCAAGAGATCATTAATACCTACTTTGAAAATCTTTACTCCCATAGGATAGAAAGTTCAGAAGAAATGGACAGATTCCTGGAAATGTACAAATTAGCAAAATTTAGTCAGGAAGACTCAAAAATCCTGAACAACCCAATATCAATTAACGAGATTGAAGACGTCATAAAAAACTTACCAACTAAGAAAAGCCCAGGCTCTGATGGATTCACAACAGAATTCTACAAAACATTCAGAGAAGATCTAATGAGGACACTCCTCAAACTCTTCAGTGAAATCAAAAAGGAAGCAACACTCCCTTACACATTTCAGGAGGCAAGTATCATACTGATACCAAAACAAGAGAAGGACCCAACCAAGAAAGACAACTATAGGCCAATCTCTCTAATGAACATACATGCAAAGACACTCAACAAAATACTTGCAAATAGAATACGGTGAATCATAAGGAAAATTATACACCATGACCTGGTAGGATTTATTCCAGGAATGCAGGGATGGTTCAATATTCGCAAATCAATTAATGTAATACATCATAACAACACAGCGAAAGACAAAAACCACATGATTATCTCAATAGATGCAGAAAAGGCTTTCGACAAAGTCCAACATGCATTCATGTTAAAAACCTTAGAAAAAATAGGAATACATGGCCTATACCTCAATCTGATCAAAGCCATCTACAACAAACCAACAGCCAACATCATACTAAGTGGACATAAACTGAAAACTTTCACTTTAAAGTCAGGAACAAGACAAGGATGTCCATTATCACCACTCCTATTCAACATAGTTCTGGAAACACTAGCCAGAGCAATCAGACAAGAGAGAAATAAAAGGAATAAGGATATTCGGAAAGGAAGAAGTCAAACTATCACTATTTGCAGAAGACATGATACTATACATAGAAGACCCCAAAAACTCCACAAGAAAACTCCTGGAATTAATTGACATATTCAGCAGCATAGCTGGATACAAAATCAACACCCAAAAATCAATAGCATTCCTATACATGAACAACAAACAGACTGAGAGAGAAATTGAGGAAATCATACCTTTTACAATAGCATCCAAGAAATTGAAATACTTAGGAATCAATCTTACAAAGAATGTGAAAGGCTTATTCAGTGAAAACTACAGTACTCTGAAAAAAGAGATGGAAGAGGATCTCAATAAATGGAAAAACATACCCTGCTCATGGTTAGGAAGAACGAACATTGTGAAAATGGCCATACTACCAAAACTGTTGTACAGATTCAATGCAATTCCCATCAAACTACCGTTAGCATACCTCACAGATCTAGAGAAAATATGCCTTAAATAATCTGGAACCAGAAGAGACCCAGAATAGCAAAAGCAATCACGGGCAGCAAGGACAAGTCAGGTGGAATCACAATCCCCGACCTGAAATTATACTACAAAGCTACTGTAATAAAATCAACCTGGTACTGGCTAAAAAACAGACTTGAGAATCAATGGCACAGACTGGAAAATGCAACCACAATGAAAAACACACTCAGCCACCTATTGTTTGACAAAGGGGCCAGCGAAAGTCACTGGAAAAAGGATGACCTGTTTAATAAATGGTGCTGGAAAAACTGGCTTGCCTCTTGCCGAAAACTGAACATAGACCCAAGTCTATCGCCATGCACCAAACTCAGGTCAAAATGGATCACAGATCTCAATATTAAAACAGAAACTCTAAACCTACTGGAAGAGAAAGTAGGTAAAAATCTTGAAGACATAGGAGTAGGCAGAGAGTTCATGAACAAAAATGAAACTTCAAGGTAAACACTTCAAAGAATCAATAACTGGGACCTCATCCGACTGAAAAGTTTTTGTACATCTAAAGAAATCACCAGCAAAGTAAAAAGAAAACCCACAAATTGGGAAAAAATCCTAGCTGGCTGTCCCTCAGACAAAAGTCTTCTATCTAGAACATACAAAGAATTAAAAAACATGTACCTGTCCAAATTCAAAGACCCAATCCAGAAATGGGCATCTGAGATGAATACACACTTCTCAGACAAAGATATACAAATGGCAAATAAATATATCAGAAAATGTTCCACATCCTTAGTCATTCGAGAAATGCAAATAAAAACAACACTGAGATTCCATCTCACCCCAGTAAGAATGGACAGTATGAAAAAATCATCCAATAACAAATGCTGGCGAGGCTGTGGAGAAATAGGGACTCTATTACACGGCTGGTGCGAATGCAGACTGGTGCAACCACTGTGGAGAGCAATTTGGAGATTCCTCAGCAAACTAGGTCTAGAGGTTCCATTCAAACCAACTATTCCCCTTCTGGGTATTTTTCCAGAAGATCTGAAAGCATCATATCCCTCTGATATGTGTGCACCTATGATTGTAGCTGCACAATTTGTAATAGCTGAATTGTGGAAGGAACCCAAATGTCCATCCACAGAAGACTGGATTAAAAAACTGTGGCATTTTTATACAATGGAATATTATTCAGCCATAAAGAGGGACAGATATGGAGTCTTTGTAGGCAAATGGTCAAAATTAGACAACATACTCATAAGTGAAATAAATCAGAGGTACATGTGCAGGGCACATATTGTGTCACTGGTGTAAGAACCTGAGGATGGGAACATAAACTAAGAGTCATGAAGGAAATGTGTTCAAAAGTAAAGAACAGAGGGGACGAGGGAAAGGAGAAAAGAATGAGGCAAAAATTTATGTATGTATGTATGTATGTATCTATGTATATACATATGTGCAGCATGGCTTAACATGGTTCTACTATTGACTTATGTCATTGAATGTTAAGGAATAGTGGATGACTGATTGTTTGATCAATCTTGTATGTCTTTATGTGTTCTCTGGAGCATACATTTTGAAGATATCAATATGAATTGCAACAACTATTGCTGGTTTTCTGTTGCTTTGTCTATAATTCAATTATGATCATAAGTTTATTGAGCTACTTTGTGTCTCTTTGTTAATGCTTTTCGTTTATTTTTTTCTTCTTTTTTTCTCTTTCTTTTTCTGTTGTAGCTGATGTAGTTCTTTTTGCTTTCACACTATAAAAAGAAGTTGTACTACTGACTCAGGTCACTTTATTTTAAGGAATGGTTGATGATTAATTGTCTGATCAATTTTGCATGTCTATACCTATTTTCCTGAATATACAATTAGAAATTTTTTTAAAAATCTCAATAATCTAGAATGTAATTTTGTACACTTTCCAATGCACTTGCATTATGTTTGTGGAATAACATATTCAATCGGTCTGAAGAAGAATGGGGTTAAGTGGACCCTTGTGTGTTGCCTTTTCCACTATTCTGTAGAAACTGAGGAGTGCTGCAAAGGCAGAGAAAATTAAAAAAAGTAAAAAGCCACCACCACCATGACATATTTACTTTTCTAGCCGTGAGTGTAGATTGCCTCCTTAGGCAGCATTTTGGAAATGCCCCACTTCTTTAGGCAGCAAACGATCCACCATTCCTCTTGTCATTCATAATCGACAGAGGAGACGCCATATATCAAACTTGCTGAATGATGTGACTCCCTAGAAACTTTAAAATAATTACCTTGAATAACTAATGATGTTGAACATTTTCTCATGTATTTATTTGCCATTTGTATTTCTTTATCTGAGAAATGTGTGTTCATCTCAGATGCCCATTTTAGGACTGAGACTTTGAATTTGGGGAGCTTGATGTTTTTAATTCTTTATATGTTCTAGATAGAAGATGTTTGTCCAAGGGACAGCCAGCTAGGATTTTTTTCCCAATTTATGGGTTTTCTTTTGACTTTGCGAGTGATTTCTTTAAATGTGCCAAAACTTTTCAGTAAGATGATGTCCCAGTTATTGATTCTTTGAAGTGTTTCCCTTGCAGTTTGGTTTTTGTTCATGAACTCTCTGCCTACCCATGTCTTCAAGATTTTTACCTACTTTCTCTTCCAATATATTTAGTGTTTCTGTCTTAATATCGAGATGTGTTTTCCATTTTCACTGGAGTTTGGTTCATGGTGACTAACTTGGGTCTATTTTCTGTCTTCAACAAGTGGCAAGTCAGTCTTTCCAGCACCATTAATTGAAGAGGCTATCTTTCTTCCAGGGAGCTTGTTTGGCCCCTCTGTCAAATGTTAGGTGGCTCAGTGTATTTGTGGTTGTGGCTGCCGCTTCCAGTCTGTTCCATCAATCCTCTGGTCTGTTTTTGAGCCAGTACCAGGTTGATTTTATTATAGTAGTTTTGTAGTATAATTTCTGGTCATGGATTGTGATTCTTTTCTATGTCTCATCCCAGTAAGAATGGCTAGCATTATGAAACCGACCAATAACAAATGCTGGCGAGGCTGTGGAGAAATAGGAACTCTTCTCCACTGCTGGTGGGAATGCAGACTGGTGAAACCACTGTGGAAATCAGTTTGGAGCTTCTTCAGCAAAGTACATCTAGAGGTCCCATTTAACCCAGGTATTCCCCTTCTGGGTGTTTTCCCAGATGATCTGAAAACATATCACAGTGATATATGTGCACCCCTGTTCATAGCAGCACAATTTATAGTAGCTAAATCCTGGAAGCAACCCAAATGTCCATCCACTGAAGATTGAATAAAAACAATTCTGGCATTTTTATATAATGGAATATTACTTGGGTATAAAGAAAGACAAATTTGAGTCTTTTATAGGTAAATGGTCACAACTAGAGACTATACTCATAAATGAAATAAATCAGATGTGCATGTGTAAGCAACGTATTGTATTGCTAGTGTAAGAACCTGAAAGTGTGAATATCAATTAGGAGGTATGAAAGGAAACTGCTCAAAGTAAAGAGCAACTGGGATGAGGGTAAAGCGAAAAGGAAGGAAGGGAAAATTATGCATGTGTGTATGTATCTATATGCAGGGTGGCTAACATAGCTGTACTACTGACTTCTATCGCTTTTTTGTAAGGAACCATTAATAATTAATTGTTTGATCAATCTTGCATGTCTATATGTGTTTTCCTGAGCATACACTTTGAAGTTATCAATATGTAATGAAAGCATTGTTAATTCCCTGTCACCTTGTCTGTAATTCAGTTTTGCTTGTACTATTCTTGTGCTGTATTGTAAATGGCTGTCCGTTTGTTAATATGTTTTCATTCTTTTACTTTTAAAGTAAAAAACATAAAATATATCAATAAACTTAATAAAGGAAAAAAGTTTATCTGCAAAAATTTTCCTATTGCTCTATTTTCACCATATCTTGGCAGGAGAACAATTACTATGATGGATATAAAATCTTAAACTAGTTAAAGGATACTACAAAACGCTCCATAAAGTTTAAGTACAACATAGAATGATTTCTCCCTTGCTCTATGATGAGCAGCCATGGGTCTCAAGGAAACTTCACACCTCTCTCTTTTAATAAGCTTGTTTTAGAAGTATATTAATAGTGATTTTATGGATATAGATAGGATTTTAAAAGTTATTGACTTTGTAAACTTTCTGACTTCCTTATATCTGCCCGCGCTGTGTGAACAAAAGTATTCACTCAATGCTTTTTTGTCAATCTATATAATGTCCGAGGTAATCTCACTCAGGTACATTTATGTCTGTCACCTCGCATACTTCCTTCTCCTATATAGTTACCTTAAAGACATCTGAAACTCCACATATGTTAAATTAAATTCATGCTCCAGATATCTAAATTTGATGATCAAAAGTACTCAGAATAAAATCACTCTCAGTATTGGCTTTGTCTTTTCTCATGTCTTGTTAACTACATCTCCTGAATATTCTTTACAGCAGTGACTTCTCTCCAGCTCACCCTCTAATTCTTTCTACTATTTTTCCTTGTCTTGTATCAAAATGAAGGTGGTGTCTTCCTAAGTGGTCTCCCTGTTATACTTACTATCCTCCATTCATCCCCAGAGCAGCAAATTATCTCTTTGTTTATTTAGATGTGCTCAAATGCAACCCAGGGCTCAATGCATGCTAAGAAAACGCTATACACTGAGCCATACCATAGGCCTAAGTGTATACTTAAATGTATAAATCATATCAAACAACTCCAAGGTTGCCATTTATTTTCTCTTCTAGTTAAAAAAAATCAAATGATTTAAGAACAACCCACCATTTGCTTCAAATTCTAGGCTTTGCTCACTGTACCCTTCTTCAATTATTTCTCACAGTTCAAATACTAGGGGGCAATCTGTGATGTAAGAAAACCTCCCTGACATTGCAGACTCCTCATTCTTTGCTATATGGTGTCTGGTCATAGCACTGTATATCTTCACTGATAGCTTTATTGTTATAATGTCATAGTCATTTTGAAAGAAGAAATAATACAATAAACTAAAGCTAGTCTTCAAATGCTTTTAAAAAATGCTTATTTCATGTACTAAACTGAAGCCTTTGGTGGGTATTCCTATTTACAATTATACAGACAAAGTACAGCTGGTTCCTCTGGTTCACTGAGGGGAAAGTTTTGTGCTAGTAATTTTCTGGACAATGTTTCATGCCTGTATCTTGTACTCTGAACCACTACTGTGACTATAACAATGCACGATGAAATGATTACTGCGACTCTCCTATTAGACTGCTTTGAAGCTGTTTTAATCTTATTCTTTTGCTTTTCTCTTTTTAAATTTTTAAAAAGAACAAGAAGCATTCAAAGGTATTCAGACAAAATAGAAAGCTTCATCTACAAATATTGTAATCTGTAGTGAGGAAAATAATTCTCATTTTTAAGATGACAATTCTTGAATGGACATGAACGAAGAAAAGAAGACTATCATCCTGATGATCAGGACACTAAAATTGCTTCTGCAGGTAGGGTGGCCAGATACAGGAATGAGATCGCCATAGGAGAAGTCATAATTTCCCTAGACCTTTTTTCCCCACAAATATGTGTTTCGCATGTGTGGAGATTAAAACACAAAAGGAAATTAGTCAAATTTCTTGAGCACTTTCTCAGATGGTTTGGTGTCCATCTCTTGTAAAACACAGGACAGTGAGAGAAACCATCAAGTAAACCATCTGTTAGAATTGTCTTAGAGGAATGTGTTTTCTAACAGCAAAACTTCAGAGCTGACCCAACAGATTCTGAAAAGGAGACTGACAGATGGCTTCTGGAAGCTATATTTCAAAATTTCTTTTTCAAATTCATGAAGGTATGTAAGAAGTTACAAGCAGAAAAAAATAAAGCTAAACTCTTTTCACTTGATACAATGAAAGAAAACATTTACTTCTAAAAAGTCCCCATATAGGCTTATATACACTATGATTTTAAAATAAATACACATACGCACCAAAGATTAGTGCATTCCATTGCCACTGAATTGTTCTCTGGCGTCAAGCTTTACTCCTGGTAAAATGTTTACCATTTAGGTGTTGAACTGAATTGTGAAATAAGGGAAACATTTTTGTTTACTAGAATATTTCACTTATTAGGATCTTAATTCATGTTTGATATTTTCATTTTTTTTTTACCTTTTGTGATCTAGTGTCTCAGAGTTTTATTTTCCTTTGTATAGTGTAGGATTAACAGAAATTTTAAGTATCTGTGAGAACCTAAATCCCACTCCCACACTAAAAACTTATGTTGAAACACTAACTGTATTTATAGTTATGAGTATTTTTAAGGTGGTTATTAAAAGTATATGAGGTCATTCAGTGGGCATCCTAATGATAAAATGCCCAACCAGCCTTTGTGTCTGCCTATAGATGGAGAAACAGCTTTATGAAAACCCAGTAACAAAGGAATCATCTCAAAGCCAGCAAAAGACGTGTCACAAGAAACCAATTCTATCAGGAACTTGATCTTGGATTTCAACTCCCCAGAAGTTCTTAGTAAATATTTTTTGTTACTGAAACCTAATATGACCATTGTATTTTTAGAGTCTCAGATGCTTTGACTTATTACTGTGGATATTTTATTTTTCAGAGTCATTCCATGAAAATTTGTTCAAATGTGTTGGATTATTTAAGTCAATCCAAGAATAATAATTATTATAAAATTTTAGACATGTCCAAATTAATTAGATCTTGAAAAAGTCCTTGTGCGATCAGAGTTACGTCTTGAATCCGTATTTTATATATTACTAAAAGATAGTAGCAAGTCTGGCATTCTCCATCATGCTGTGGCAGTAGAAATGTCACCGGAATGTGTGTACCCTACACAGTCTTTTCAGTGATTAATGACAACTTTTCCTTAGAAACACCAATGACAAGCTCATGTCACATAATCTGGACAAGCTCAAGTTTTGAAAATAATATCTTTATCAAAATGAGTGAAAGAGCCACTAATTTGTAAGTTGGATATGAACCCTGCGGACTTATTTCATTAAATAACACAATGTTTTTATTCTTCATAAAATCCTAGGAGAACCTAGTATTAAAGTAAACACTGAAAAAGCAACCCTAAATATTTAAAAGCTATAGAAAAATGGGCAAATCATGAGCATATGAAATGAAAAAAGCAAAACTCAAATCAAAGACATATTTTTGGAGAAAATGCTCTTATCTCATTTACTATAAAATTCCAATTTAAAATGTGACTTGTTTATTACCTGCTTAGTTAGCAACTTTTAAATTGACTTCATATGTAATTTTGAAGCTATTTTTATCAATAATAATACCATGATAATAGAAATTAAAATTTATAAAAATTTATAAATAATAAATTATCCAATGTATTATGTACTATGGAGATAGATCTGATTTGTAAAATACTAATATATACAGATATTATTTATAATTTTATTTTAAATGAAAAATAAAATAATGTCCAAAATCTATAAAACTGTTAGATTTTATAAATGATGCAAAAATTAAAATGTCATATATTCATTAGGATTATTTTGCAGTATAATCTTAGCATATGAGAAGTTAGTTACCTAAGATAAAATTTAAAACAGAGTCCAAAATATAAACAACATGAACTCATTTTAATTTAAATATATTAAGCAAATTTATATAATAAAATATATAAAACATTGCCTCTACAAAGCATGATTATGGATATGTTCTATATTATTTTCCATATTCCATTTTTAAGTTTTCCACATTGTAAAATATTTTATAGCTCACTGTTAGAATTGTATATTGTTACAACTGATTAATGACCTATAATATTATTGAGACATGAACTTTAAAACTCCCTAAATTGCCAAGTTATTTTCAGAAAGAAGAAAATTCTAATCATGTTAAATATTTGGTCAGTATAGACCTAAACTAACTTTGAAACTTGTATCTCCTACTCGTTATTTTATTTTAAAAAATCCATTAAAGAATATTAACATATAAATACCAGAAGCATAATATAAATAAAATATCGTTCAATATGCAACCAAAGTCACAAATTTCATGTAGGTTTCTAGTTTCTCTCTCTCTCTTTTTTTTTTTTAAGTTTCTAGTTTCCAGGGTAAAAGATATATTCATTTGCTCGGTACATCTTTAGAGTCAGTAATTGTGGCTGAATAATCCTCAAGCAGATCTTCAAGGGATACTTCTTATCAGGGCAACCACTTTTACCCAGCTCAGTCTACAATCACTTATTTGAATTAAAAAAATGAATAAAGTACATGTATATATGCATACACACATATATACACGCATACACGTATTCATATAATGGATTGTTTTGTATATCACTTAAATAAGGTCATTTTAAAAATACTTTTACAAAAAGTCGAATCATAATATTCTAAACTTGCAATAAATCATAGAGAAAAATAAAAGAATCTTTTCTGTTTTATTCAGACATTTCATTACCTACAATATTTCCAACAGATTAGAGAGCTAACAAAATTTATAAACTAACAATTTTCATTATACGCTGCGGGTGTGCTTGGCAAGTACTGCGGGTGTACCTGAGTAAAATAGTCTGTGGGCAGCAAGTGCAGATTCATCTGACCTCCCTGTATGAACACTAGCATTACTGCAGTATCTTTTCACGGATAAATCTACAAGTATGTACTCCCTTTGCTTTTAATTTTAACCATCGCTTCAATTTTGCTCTCGCCGTCTTCCTTTACATTTGTTGTGAAATCTTCTGCCACCTTTCTTTTCCCTTTCTTGTTGGAGTTGTCAGATTCTATGTTTCTCCTTCAGTATTTCACTCAGGCTTAATGAAAATTAACTTCACAGTCAAAATAAAATGGAAGAAATGCAGAAGGTAATAACTTTATAAGAAAATTGATACCGTACCTAAGAAAATCAGTGTCAAAAGCTGTGATCACGTTATCGCTTGATGATACAACATCATTAACACAGCTGATGTAAAGTTATCCCGAGTCTAAGTAATTGTGTCTGAGAGAAACACAGGTGTGGAGCATGTTATCCGCCACTGGATTCCACTCAAAATCTCTGAAGGTCATGTGCTGTCATCACATTTCAGGCTGGGACACTAAAATAGCAGCACCTTTGATGATAAAAGGCAGGGCTGAAGCATGAATAGAAAGTCAATTGCTTTCTTTATAATACAGAAAGCACGCAAGGCAAGGCATTTCCATTCTAATAGAAACACACTCCGCACATTCTACAGATCAAGAAATATATGAATCTCTCCTTTCTGGTATACGGGGAGATTTTATTTTATGTTCCAGCCTATTTTTGTTTCTCTCTCTCTTACTCCTTTGCCTTCCCTGATCTCTTTGTGATCCCAGACCACAACCAATAGTTTCAACTTTGCCTTAACCCAATACATATAAGCCAATAAAATTGATTAAAAGCCTGTGCAGCAAAGTTTTATAACTGATTCTATAGAAAATAAAACTCAAGATGAAGCATCACTGGCATAGCTTATATTTTCAATGTGGCAGCCCTTCTGTCTATTCAGCTCTGGTTCGCTTGACTACTTTTGTAAACCTGAAAATCAGGAAACCAAAGAAAATCCACAAGGGGACTTTAAGGCACAATAAAAGTCTTGTATTTAAAATACGACTTTCTTAACCTACTCAAAGAATATAGGTAGCTACATATAAAGTGTAATCTGAAAGAAAAAAATCTGTATATTTCTCTTCTACCATACACTCAGAAATAATTGCATTGTGGAATAAATAAATCAGCGTGTAATTATTTAGCATGATTATGTGTGATATCATAAAAGTAACTCATATTATTTTTACGCATTTAGTGTGATCTTTAAAAAACAAAAGGTATCTTCACTGACAATAACTCTGCTCTTATTCCAGAAAAGAAGTTCAAATCCTTCTTTAGTTCTATTCACTTACTAGGCAAGGAGACCACGTATATCCTTCCTAAAACAATATTTTAGTCTCCTTCATAAACCTTTCCAGGTTATTGTAGATCTATCATGTCGGGAACAGTACTTGTTTTGGTTGGTGACTCTCACTTGGGAAACATTCCTCTCCTGGTTTCAGCACATGTTAACCGCCCTGCCCCCCAAGTCAGTTCAGTTCATAGGTCCAAGGCTGGCGGATGTGTCATAAGTCTGTTTCCGGTTGTTGGCCTGAGGATGTGCACATGACTTCATCAGAAGCAATGAGGTACTTCGTTACTGCTTAGCTTTCTCATGCAGAGATTTTCTCTTTTCTAATGAAAATTTATTTTGAGCTTATGGGAATTGAATCCAGGGTGTTTACACCAGGCCAAGTCCTCAGCTATTATTTTTATTTTATTATTAATTATTTTGTTATTATTATTGTGAGACAGAATCTCCCTAAGTTGTTAAATTGTGCAGTCTGGTCTTAAACTCCTGATCCTCCACCTCATCCCCCTAGACTGCTGGGATTAAGAAATGTGCCACCACACCAGCCTCTAGAGATGTTTTTCTTTACCTGTATTAAGTGGACAGTGGCAGCCCCCTTTAAATGCAAGAAGGAAGTGCTTGAAAATGTAGTAAAAGATCAGAGAACCAATATTTAAAGAAAGTGATTGGATCAAGGGATACTGAGTCTGTGAAACAAGCAGCTATTAATTTTATCCATGCTGTTGGAAGTCAGAGCACCTGAGAAAATTACTTAAAAACCATGAGCGTAATATTCTGTAAATTCAAACAAAAGCATACTTACCTGCTATACACAACAATGACCAATCTCACTTCAGATTATCTATAGAAATTTTTTTTTTTTTTTTGCGGTACTGGGGATCGAACTCAGGACCCTGCGCTTGTAGGCAAGCGCTTATTCCACTGAGCTATATCCCCAGCCCCTATCTATAGAAATTAAAGTTGTACTAAAAAGCATATAGTAGTATCTGGACCTAAGTTATTTTGCATATTGGAAGCAGTACTTGCTTTTAACATTCAAACACAATAAGCACTGGAAGTACTTAAGCATATCTTTCTAAGGATTGTTTCTGGCCTTATTTACTGGCACCAACATTTCTCTCCATATCCCCTACTTTATGTTATTTCTGTTACTCTAGGTGTCATAAACTTCATATATGCCAATCAGTGTTAAGGTTGCCTAAACTGCTAACAGCACAAATATCTGTCTGGAAGCATAATTTTCAAGGCTGACGTTTTAGGTACAGTTTTTAATCAATACTTTTAACATTTTCTAATGTTCCATAAATAATGTTTAATGGCTTAATTATTTAATTTTTAACTACAAATTTACAACTGTCATCTAGAAAGTTATTTCTCCCATTTGCATGGTGATTGTTTTATGTTTCTCTCAATCTGTCTCAGTTTGCTGACCTCCCTTTCTGTTGCTTCAGTGATGTGACTTTATATTAACTGGGCAAAGTATTTTACCTACCACAAATGCAGATCTTATTGTAAACTTTTAAAAATCTAGATATCACATCTTTTTCTAATGATAATTTTAACCATTTTTTCTGGTTTAGAGTTACATTTAAATTTAAATGCCACATGACCTGTGTTCACCTGAGGAGCCTTACATTAAAATGCATCCCGTGACTGCTGCTGCCTGATAAAGAGAATAAACACCATTCACATTCCCTCATGGCTGTCTATCAAACACTGTGGTCTGATGCAGGGGCACATGTCTATAATCCAATCACATGGGTGCACTGAGTCAGAAGGATCCGAGAGAGTTCAAGGCCAGCCTGGGCTGTACAGTGACCTCAAGGTGAGCCTGAACTACATATACAAAACATGTCTCAAACCCACAAAGAATAAAAATTTTAAAAAAGAATATTTGTGACATTCAACATGAATTCTATTAAGTTCAAATCTATTAACTAAAATAGAAATCTGTAACCTGATGATCAGTAATTCAGGAAATTACTAAATTCAACTGAATGAATGTTCCAACACCTAATTAAGCAGGTCATCAACTCAATAAGAATTATGCTACCATCTTCAGTGTATTATTAACAACCTCTCAAAGACCTGCTCTTGAGTGCACAGGTTCTGCACTGAATTCAATCTTTAAGTACAGACCTAATCCAAAATTAATTTATTCAAACTCTGCCTTTGTGTAAAACCTATTGACTTCAGACGGGTTTCAGTGGAACTATTGAAACTTAGAATCCCTGCAAACCAAAGTAGCTGCATTTTAATGCAAGACATTTTTATTAGGAAATAGGAGGAATCATCACCTTTATTTGTTTATAAGATTGTTTAATGAAACTGTTTCACCCGAATATCAATCTGCCACAAGCTTACATTATGTATTTGCTATATATAACACAATGCAGTAAGTTATAAGAATTTTACATTATGCTGGTTTCTCCTTTTAAAGAGCTTTTTCAAAAAGAGAATGATAAATATTTACAAGTCCCTAACAGCATGTTATGGGATGTAACAATAGCTTCATTTGGTCAA
Source organism: Dinomys branickii (assembly GCA_004027595.1). Classification (NCBI taxonomy): domain Eukaryota; kingdom Metazoa; phylum Chordata; class Mammalia; order Rodentia; family Dinomyidae; genus Dinomys; species Dinomys branickii. The sequence goes on along the minus strand of PVLD010006867.1, from coordinate 2,375 downwards.
GTCTCTCTTGTCTATAATGGGAAAATGGTAGTGGTGATGAGGATTGAGGAAATGCTTCACAGAGGTAGATGTTAGAATTTTAAGATTGGCAAATAGCACACTGTAAGAGAAAGAGAAGGAAAGCGGATAAATAGCAATCATAAGGAGGAAGGTTTCAGGACTGCCCTGTCACTAAGCAATCACAAGGCCAATCTTATAAAACACAATATATGGCAAAGAACTTGTGTGCCCTATGAGTGTGTTGAATGATTTAGGAAATCACCACTCATCCATACTTTTATAAACAGTACTTGCAGGTGGTGGAGAGACAAAAATAAAGGCTATACCAAATAATATATACACGGAAATTTCTTGAAGACCTCTGAAGTGTAGTCTGATTCTGAGTTGTTAATATTATCACTACTTAATTATAAATTTGAACCTAAAAGAACACTGTTATTGCATAGCAAGAATTTAGAGCTGGCATAATAAAATCTTTTTGAATTTTTGGGTAAAGGCCATGGTTTCTCTGAAATAAAATCTAAGGTAGGAAAAGGGAACAGGTTCAGAGGGAGGAATTCCAGGTTGCAAAAGTTGCATAAAAACAAGGTGAGGTGGTGTGTGTCTCTGCTTGTTTTATTTCTTCTATGTGAATACACACATATGGTTCAATCACTGCTGTTATTTTGATTTCACAGGTCTTAATAGACAAGCTAACCTATAATTACCAAGGAATGAATAGCACAGCTCTTCACATAGCAGGACACTGAAAACACATTTACACTTAACGGGAGGTGATTAGTTGGGAGAATGTGTCAGAAAAGCTGCAAATCCCGTATAATAAATAGCGTGCTCTCATTCTGGGCATGTTTTTTATCACTAACTGATAAACACAATTAATATATTTAACTATCTCATCATTTAAATAATGCTCCCTGTTCCAGGCGAATTGTTAGGCAATGTTGGATAATGCCAGCAGCTATGGATTAAGAGACATAAAACCGAAGAATAAGTATAACTGAATAAACCGACAATTAGAAATACTGTGTTTTGAACAGTAAACTCAACATGAGCTATTTAGCCTTTGGAATCAAAACTATATTAAAGGGACATTGTTTTGAGTTTATTACATACCAATACTTAGATAAAACAAACACGTAAAAGATGAAAAAGTTTTGCACTAGTAAAACTCACTATTTAGTGAGAAAAAAAACAGGAAAAGCAAAATCATGGAGGACAGACTAATAGTAAGTAGCAGAACATCTGAGAACACAGAAGGACACAGTTATTATTTTGTGTTTTTAGATTGTCTGCATGTATACATACCAATTTCCGGAGATGAAGGGAGTTATTCTATATGGTAAAGTTACTATTTTGGAAGAGGAGAAAAGGCAAGTGTTTGGTCAGATGTTAAGCATCTACTTAGTATTTGTTTCATTTTTCTTTATTTCTGGCCAAAAAGCATAAGGGAAACAAAATAACCATTAAGGTACAGCCAGGTATAACTGTCTCATGTTTCAGTAATACTACATTACTCTGTGAGGTTGGAATTTACTCAGTATGGTGACAAATGATAAAGCAATGGTACTTGAAATAGTCGCCATGAGGCCCCAGAATTTTGACAAGACTGCAGCTCTCATGCCTACAGGTCCTTCCCATTTTATAAATTCTAACTGCGATGAGACTTTCCCTGAAAGCAAAATACTTCTGCACCTTATCCAGTCCTATCAGGTCGCAGTGTTTCACTTCTACCCCATTTTTCTTCCATCATAAAATTTATAGCTTCCTGCCAGGTTTTGTTCTTTATATGCATATTTAATGTATGTATCTTTTTTTCTGGGAATATAATTTCCCTAAGAGCAAAGCCCATATCATTGCGTTCAGTAGAATAGTAAGAGGACTAACCTAGATGTGAATCATCCATATTAAAAAAAAAAAAAAGCAACAGGGAAGCACACAAAATTTCAACCATACATTTGCACTCGGGAGAACAGCTTCTTTAAATGAAGTAAAAAGTAGTCATAAAATCATTATTAAAATATCCAAAGAGATAATGGTTCTCCAAAGAACAGTCTCATTCAGTAAGTGTCAATTTCCTATAAACTGTAAATCTATATTATTTATACAGAACAAATAATAGTAATGCACTTATTTTTAGAACTAATCAAGAAGATAAAAAGCTTTGAAGTCTTAATTTACCTCTATCTAATAACCAGTGATGTACATTTTTTCATATATTTATTTGCTTTTTGCATTTCTTCATCTGAAAAGTGTGCTTTCATTCATCTGAGATGCCCATTTGTGAGTTACGTCTTTAATTTTGTGTGGGCCTCATTTTTTCAATTTTTTGTGTTTTAGATATAAGTCCTTTGTCTGTAGGACAACTGGTTGCAATT